>JACJUM010003174.1:339260-504001 GCA_020976665.1 Heortia vitessoides
TCTTACAGCGGACGTCCAAAGGTTGGTGATAGTGATAGGATAACAGATATGTATACCACTTTTGGTAGACGTGATATATTTTATATATGGGGCCCGAAGTAGCAGGCAACAAACTAGTCTTTTAATATACCGACTCATTCTTTCCAGACCTCAAAGTGTATTTCATGGTTCCTTAATTATTCATTTCATGGTCTGTCTAAGTTATACAGTTTCATTATTCAAAGACAATATGCGCGCGATAGCTTAAAGGTACAAAAGCTTAAAAGTTTTCATTCCATGTAAGTAAGACGCCTGCCCGAGTCAACCAGGCAGTGGTAATACAAATCCACTTATGCACACCACTTCTTCAAATTGCGTTGCGCAAAAATTTACATTCTTGATTCATTTTGTCCAATTTCACGACGTACCCCTGAAGGGGTGCAATTTGGGCAAACGGTATAAAGTGGCAAAGTTCGCATGTCGAGGCGACGTTAGTGGCGCGAACAGGCAGGTAACTGTTTGAAATGGCTGTGTTCTGCAAACTACCGCCTATTGGCGCTGTTATTGGAATCTATGTATTGCGGAGTTAACTATGGCCCAGAAGTTTCAGGCCGCTCGCAAATACTTGATAAATTAGCAAATACATAATAACTAATAACCTAGCTACAGTGTACCTACTCTTTGTAATAATTGTTGAAATTATTTAGGGTACTACTTAGCAAAGTAAATTAGATAGTACCTTCGTTTGTACTAGATGTTGGTTATATCGGCCTAACGCGGAAAGTAAAATATGCAAATGTTTCGGAAGCCTCTTCAACATACAAAGTAATATTTAAAGGCAAGTATCATGATAACTTACGTAAACGAGTACATTATTGTAAAATAATTTAATTAACGTATTCAAAACAAGAATTGTCGCGGGGTACCGGCAGAGTAGAATAGAACCTCCCCTGAACTAGGTGCCTTAAGAGACCACTAAAGTACCGGAGTCGACAGATGGCGGTATATCCATCTGAATCACTGTAGCTCAAACGCATAGAACGGGGATGAGCAATAGCATATCTGTCCCAAAAGCTACTACTACTAATCTACGCTAAGCTTGCGATTGCCCAGTGCGGCAATTATGGGCCTATGTCTGCCTACGTGGCCTATGTCGAGCAGTAGACTTCTAATAGCTCTTAATGTGATGAAATGGTATATTTGATTCGTTTAACAGATCAGTTAAGATGAACCTTAATTCGGATCTCATACTAAAAGAAACAAAACTGTGAGTAACATGTAATGAAGTCAAAACCACCCGCTCTCGCGGTTCTACCCAGTTTATTATTGGTGTTTCAATAACATCGGACTAATGCGCCCACTACACGCCGGGTTATTAACAGTAATTCACTCTCGACCCAAGTTTAATAATGTCATGACGCAGAAGAAGCTAATAAACTAAAATGTAGCTCACCGTCTTTGATGCATTTTCTTTTGCAACGTACCTGGAAAATAGAAATATTATTAGTTAAGACAAATCCATTTTGTGCAGCAGTTTAAAATAATTATATGTAGGTTATGCGGAAGGCTTAAAAGTAAGTGAATTTGTATGAGGCGTTGTAGAGTTCATAAAGAATTTTATATTTATGGCAATGATAGATTTGCTTATTACATAAATTAATATTACTATTTGGCTTGCGAATATAATAGTACCTCCCACTGCACTAGGTAAGAGGTGACTTAGGTACCAGAACCGACAGATGGAGGTATGTATATCCATCCATAACAGATGGGCAGCGGCATCCCCGTCGCGATAACTACGCTCTGCAATTGCCAACACACTTGCCCAGCGCAGCAATGACGGTTGAAAATCCTCCATTCTTGGGGAGGCCAGTAGTGGACTTCCAATGGCTGGTATGATAATGATGATGATGATCCTCTCGGAGAGGATCTCTAAGTTTAAGTAGCAAAGGTTTGAAACTATGCATTATTTGTAATGCTAAATTTCGAAAACAGAAACTAAGATTACAATCAGTGTAGAATAGTTACAATGATAAATCTGCAATCGAATTAGTCGCATTAGGCTATTATAAATACAATCAAATAATATATTAAGCCTGTATTACTTTTGGACCGGACTGAATTACGATTGACAGACAGTTTCTAATGTTTCGGGGATTTCCGATTAACGTTTCAACAATTCGTTAAAATCATATTTACGTGCATTTTGTTTTATTTTATTTTATTATACAAATAACAATAGAAATATTGTAAAAAGCCAACACAAGCGACAACAATATTCCGAATTTCGTTTATCTGTATGTTCTACCAGTAAGTAAAATACTATATAGGATGAAGTATTTGATTAAATAGAAAGTTTCCACCGATATATTATCTCACTTAAGATATAGCCTCCTCTTTTACAACAGAAAATATGTATTTAAAGTGACTTACTTGTTTGATACGGTTTCACAGCAAAAACGGTAATCTGATTTTAAAGAAATGGCATAGCAACTAAACGAAGTGAAGTACCAAAAAAGGTGACTGCGGTAGCTCAATCGACAGATAGCGGTATTTTCACCCAAAATAATACTTGCCATCACGTTACCCCGGCGCGGCAAATATAAGCAAAATTCTTTGAAAAGTTTAAGAAGAAGATGGAAGGAAAGGACGTAGGCTATTTCTGATCGGATGGAGCTGCAAATGAAAAGCTAACATAAAGAAACAGCTGAATTTTCGGACCTAATTCAAGCCGCATGATTTACACACGAGAGCAATGCAAAGGCTAACGGATTAATACCACGCTACTAATTCCACGGAAATGGAATTGCTATTATGCATTAGAAGCCACGTCGGAGCTTTTTGTTAACCTATATGCAACAAGGCTTTAGCGGTATGGATTGTAAACGTTTGATATTTACTGTGCAGGTCATATAAAAATACTTCTATGTTCTTTTTGTATGCAGATTAGCAGCTATTCGGAGTTTACCACGCGTAGTACCTTTTCCCCTCTAATGTGATGCTATAATATAACTTATGATATCTATATATATGATATTATGATATGTATGTATAATCTAACTTGCCATTAGTAAGAGAGTTTGAAATCGGTCGAAAAACAAATGTGATAGGAATACTTGACCAGCCACCCGATTCACCATCGTAATCATCGCAGCAGTAGAACGTCCACCACACATGTTTCCACAAGAAAGGGCGGATTTTTGTCCATAATTGCGGATTCGGCCAAGCGTGGTGGCAATCGCAGTGCGTACCTTCGCAACAGGAAAGTTGCCACTCATTATCGCCTTATTGCATTAGCGTTACGATATTTCACCACCTGCCAACCCTGGTCACACAGTCTCCTTTTACGACCTGGTACAAGAGGAAGTGGTTAGGAGGCTATCCTACTCTACCAACTAAGTGCTATAGACAGAGTAAGTTTATTATACATAGAGGTTACTACAGAATGAATGTACTACTCTGCCAAATATATTTTGTAATTACAACTATTTAAAGACAACTCTCTTCTTCTATCTTCTTCTCTACCAACATTTTTATAAAGTCTATGTGTCTGAGCTAATTTTTAAAGCTATTTTTCCAGTCTTCCGTAAATAAATTCCTTTTTGCCTTCTCACTGAAAGTGTATCATCTATTTTAAACTTACCATTGGTTCATTGCTTTTAGAGAAAAAAAAAACAAATCAGAACTGTAGGACAAATTTAATCAATGTGGTGCTCAGGAAGTTCCTTGCATCAATCCTGGGATATGTGGAAACGTTGTCAAGGTTGAGCCATGTGTCTTAGATTCCATATCCAGTGGTTTATTCTGATACTTCTAACAGTAATTTGAACATACCACTTCAAATTATCAATCCTTTCATCGCTTAAAGAACGAGTATTGAGTGCTAAGTTATGAAGATAATTTTAGCGATCAGTTGCCTTGCTTCTGTTCGTTCATCAATTATTTAATACTGTAATTGGAATTTACCTTGATTTGAGGTCAATTCTGCACACGCCTGTCAGCTTCAATAAAGGAAAATGAGTTATACTTCTGCCACAAACCCAATTTATCCTTTCGCTAAAGCCCTGAGTATTTCCAATGTCTTTAATAAGCAAAGGTCCAATTATTTTAAAGTTAATTAGCTATTGGTGCATTAAAGGAGCGCTGGTTGAGTGCTGTTACGTCCCGACATTCAATTACGCGGCGTGCACCGAGAAAAATACCGCCCGACCTACCTGCTCACAGCATTATAGAATTAAATTGTCTTCTACTAAAGCCTCAGGTAAGAAGTACGATATAAAATATAAGGAGTAAAGTGCCTTTTAGAAAAAATATATGAAATGTCTATTCTCTCTTCAATACTGGTTACCATTAGCTCATAGTTCAGTTTTGTTCCGATTGAGATTAAGTGTAATTGACTAGTAATTGACAAAAAGAAACAAAATTCTCCCTTTAACCCCTACCCAAGGAGACCTATTTCCAAATTGTATGTAATTGTGTAAAGCAATTGTACGTTTGTCATCATACATCATACACATAACAACATAGGCTATTTAATTTTTGATAATATCATACAATTTTTCGAAAAGAATATTAAATGAAACTAAATATTATTTTTTTCTACAAGGTACCGGCAGAGAAAATTGGTACCTCCCTCTGAACCAGGTGTCGTAAGAGGCGACTTAGGTACCAGAACCGACAGATGGCGGTATACCCATCCGGAACAGTATAGCTCAAATGCATAAAGTGGGGATGAGCAGCAGCATTTCCGTCATGACAGCTGCACTCTGCGATTGCCAACATGCTTGCCCAGCGGGGCAATTATGGGCAAAAATTCCACCTTTCTTGGGGAGGCCAATGGCTGTAATGATGACGAAATATTAAATAACCTTTCAGTTTCAGCATTCTGAATCACTGAAGGGGCTATAATGTAGCTTGTCAGTTGCATCATATTACACAACTCATATAGACACCTGACACTTTGAATTGCCGATAAAAATGTATCGTTTTTTACTATTAAATATTTTATACCAAGATGAGGTACTGTAACCTACAAGTTCACGACGTCGCGTCGTAACGATATTGTGCGTCACCACCGCTTGACTTACTCTATACTACTCAGTAACTTTCAAAACTTTTTTAAATATTTACATATCATATTATGACACAGCACATACATAAATAATAAATAAATTCCTGCAACATGTAATACATTGACCTGATTCCGTGAAAAGTCACTTAAAGCACTTGTGTTACTGACATCAGTATTGACTGATGTCCGTATCACAAATATAGTACTTAAATTCATATATTTAACACCCAGACCATCGAAACCAAACACATATGATAAAAATGTGTGTTTGTTCTATATTTATATATATACATAATTTTTAAAATAACAAACAATAACTCCGGTTGTCACAATCAGTGCTTGCACGTGAAGGAAAAGCGATGTCTAAACGCGCAGAATATCTTTAGTTTGTTCATAATTTAAAAAGAATAGCCAGTTCCTGAGTTTTTTCTTGCATTTATGAAATGGGCGAGGGTAAATATTTTGAGCTTGATTGGCAGCATTTTATAAATAAGAGCTAATGACGAAGTGATGCCGCTTCGCAAAAGATGTTATATAAAGAAAAGTTTGGCAAAATGCATATTGGATATTCGGTTTTCATCGTTTTTTTAAATTTCTACACGTTCACATACGTAATTTTTTTAACAGTTTTATAACGCAGTTCCTTTTGGTCTTCCCCCACACTTGGGTTACTTTAGACCAAATGATTGCAAAATGTTTAACTGTAAAAAATATACGAATATGAAACTATTAACAGGTACATTTTCGATAAAGATATTAATGAATAGGGTCTACGGTATCATATAATGAGAGATTGTCTTCAGTGGGCGGGTGGTGGGCGCGCGCCATGACTGATTGCTCCAGGAGGAAAGCAATAAGTTTGTGTTGGTCATACGCCCTGAACCAATACTCTTGCTTCATTTTGATTTACTCAGCTGCCACGTCAAGCAGTAGTGCCTCTATTAGCTAATTTTATCCAAAATAATATGAATAATGACGGACCCAATGGCCTATTTTGTGCCTCAAAATCGTGGGTTCGATCCCCACCTAGGACAAACATTTATGTAATGTATATTAGTGCCTGTTCTGTGTCTGGGTGTTAAGTACTTATTTGCTTATTATATATTTAATTTCTCTGTTGTCTTATCTCAAGTATAACCAAGAAACCAAATTTACGAAAGATGCTTATTTCGGGGTCAGGTCAACTTATGAGATGTTGTGTGAATGTATGTATATAATGTTACATACTACAATACAGCCATTGAAAGTCTACAGCTGAATATAGGCCTTTCCAAGAAAGGGAGAATTTTGTTCATAATTTCCGAGCTGAGCAAGCGTTTTGCCAATCGCAGAGCGTAGCTTAAGCAACGGGAATGCCGCTACCCATCCCTACCCCGTGCATTTGAGCTACATTGTTTAAGATGGATATACAGCTATCTGTCGGTTCTGGTACCTTAGTCACCTCTAACGTATATATTTGGTGTAAAGGAAGGTACTATCGTACTCTAACTTTAAAAATTACGTCTAAGTATATTGTAGTTGATAATGTTGTTGAACTCATATATTTGGATAGCAGTGTATGTGAAACAATGACATTTAATTAACCATAGTTTTATACAAATATTATTTTGTTTCATTAATTTCATTAATAAAACCTGTGTGTATGTTAGTTTGTGTTTACGCATAAAGTTAGTTTGGTAAAAAACAATGACAATACCATATTGTAATAGTTCTCACGTAAAATATTTAAAATACAGCCGATCTTTTTTCACTCAAATTATACCAAAAAAGAATCACACGCGGAGTAGAACAATTGAAAGTAACGTTCAAATAATAAACGTCAGATCCTAGAACGAAGAGCCCTTGCACGAGGAGAGCAGGGGCTTGTCGCAGCCGCACGAGCTCGAGAGCATGGTTAAAATTATATAAAACCTATTGACTTAATTTAATTATTAAAGCTGACACAGATTAAATACGCAACACTTGCCCACAAATGTGACTTCTATGTAGTGACGCTTACTCTCTTTTTATGCCGTGGTATACCGGCAGAATAATACCTCCTTCTTTACCAGGTGTCATATAAGGTGACTAATGTATCGAAAAATGGCGGTACGAGTATATCTACCTGAAACAGCGTAAGTCAAATGCAACAGCGTGGTAATGGGCAGCAGCATTCACGTCGGGAAGCTACGCTCTGCGATTAAAACTACGCGTGCCCAGCGCGTCAACTTGGATGCTGCTGCTCATCCTCGCCCTGCATATTTAAGCTGCCCCGTTACGGGATTTCCATACAAATTTCAAAATAGGCTGAATAACCCGCAGGGTCCTTTGCAGCATTGAAACGAACCCCTAAATATATCATCATATTAGCCTTTGAAAGTCCACTTTTAGTAGGACTCTCCATGATAGGACTGGACGAGCGTAGAGGATGCTACTGCCCGTCCTCAACCTATAGTATTTCAGCTGCGATGTTTCGGATGGATATACCGCCATCTATAGGTTTCCGTACCTTAGTCGCCTTCTACGGTACCTGATACAGAAGGAGGTACTATTCTACTCCGCCGATACCCCACGGCTGAGCAATAACTTATAGCTCATCGTAAATACAGGATTGTGACCGACTGCGATACCGAAGTGATTCTCTAAAATAGGTACCTCTTTCTATTTGAGCTACGTGACCCTAAATATAAATTTAACCACAAATGTATTTGCTGTGACATGAAATGTTTGACAGCGTTCGTTTTCATTAGTATTAAATCACAATGGCCACGATGTTTGACTTTACTATAACCCAGGCATGTGTAATAACAGCAATGAAATAAATAAATAAGCAGCGGCAGGTCGCTAGAGGTAATATTATGAGGCGGGTCCATTAGGCGCGCCGATTGTGTGTGGAGTGGCGCGTAATGAATCCGTTGGATGTGTTATTTAAAGCACCTAATTTTCTAATTCAGTTTTGTTTGAGTTTGTTATGGTGGTGCTTTCTATTCTTTCAAATATTTATTTGTGCTCGAGCGGATCGATGATGGTAATTTGCTTTTATGAATCTACTGAGTGGTGTTGTTTTCTTTATTAAAATTATAATCATTGAAATCGATAACATCAATACGCTTGCCCAACGCGGCAATTTTGGGGAGGCCTGTGTCGAGCAGTGGACGTTTTACAACTGTTGTGATAATGATGTTAAGATGATATGTAAAACTATTTCATACGTGGTAGTCAACAGATTTTAATGAATTTTGACATACATGTATACAGCAAGGTTCATTCAGGAAATTATGTGCATATCAAAATAAAGTAGTAAAATCTATCCATGAACAAACACTAAACTGTATGCAGTATATATATGTACGCGTTAGTAAAATACGAGACACACATCCGACGAATTATGTACTATTACTATGGAATAGTATCCTTTATCGTGGTTGTGCGCCAATTGTTGCAGTGGAAAAGGCATCGACGCATCAGCTGTCACTGGTTTCCTCATTAAAATAAAGTTGTTTGTCTACAATATTCGCGCTCTCTCTCACACACCATCACACGCATACGCACACGCGCAAACGTATTCCCACTCACACAAATATAAAGCGACTAAATTTTTTAAGGAAGAGCGTTAGGTCCTTGAGCAGGCTTTATTAAGCTTAAAAGGAGGCACCGGTCACTTTATTTATGTTACTAATCATGTTAAGCCAAATAAAGATACTAATTTTTGTTTTTAATTTTTCATGATTGTTACGTTTGGCTCAGGTGTTAGCGACTGCAAAGCGTAACTTTGTGGGAGGAAACGCTGCTGCCCAAACCTATCCTGTAAAATTTGACCTCTTAATGTTACAATGAGATAAAATGAGTTTACGTCGAACACTTCCAAAAAAAATTTAATCTCGAATTCAGTCATACAAAAAATTTCGTCTTTTTATATGAATGTCAATTCTTATTACACTCCCAGGTTTATTAAATCTACGTTTATGACGATATCATTAGAAAACGAAAATAATGACTAATTTTGATAAAAAAGAAATGCGTATGTTGTTCCAATTATCACAACTAATAGTTACTTTGTGTGTTGGTTCACATAGTAGTCTGTCTCGGCGTTGTACTCGTAATTGTTCGCCACGCGCCCCGCAGTCTGTCTCGGCGTTGTAATATTTGTATGGGATAAGTAGTGAGGCATTCGATATTAAATTTCCACGAATAAATTATTTGATAAAAGCCTGATGTCGCGCCTCGAGGGCGAGTGACGTCGTCCGAATTAAATTAAATTATATATAATCTGATTATGATCAGTTATTACGAACATTGGATGTTGAATTTTGTCGAGTAATGTTAACCAGTTGAATTTTAAGAGGCGATTAATGATTTATTCTTCACTGCGGTTCATTCTTCTTCGATCACATTATTATTATAGTAATAATAACTTTATTCAACAAAAGGTAAATTTAACTTAAATATATTTTGATACTTAAGTACCTCAACTAGGTTTAGCTTGTTCTTACTATGCTCTGTAATGTGCAAGTAGGTGTGAATGAATGTGTCTATATAAGGTCTAATATAATATAAGGTTTATATATTATTTACCTATATATTACATAAATAAATATATCTCTAGAATACAGAATTTGAAACTATACTGTGTATATAATGCTATATAAAATAATAATAATGATAAATATAGTCCAGTCTAACATAATATTGTTTGCATACTGGAATGTACTGGATCTGGATATATCATATACTAAACCATGACTGTTAATTAATGAAACTCGACAAACAATGTCTTTAGTAGATCTAATACCTTGGTCGTCTAAGCTCTTCGTCCACACGCATCCAATATGTACGTACCGATGCAGTCGGCTATTGAAGAGGTCTACCTCATGTGAAAGTATCAGTGATCCTATCTTATGCGCCAAGGGTTGTGGGTAACATGTATTTATATGATAATTTTGAAACACGGGACAATCATTTATAAAATGATTTTGTGTTTTTCCTGTGTCTGGGTGTTAAATATATATATTTAAATAATA
This sequence comes from Heortia vitessoides, assembly GCA_020976665.1. Classification (NCBI taxonomy): domain Eukaryota; kingdom Metazoa; phylum Arthropoda; class Insecta; order Lepidoptera; family Crambidae; genus Heortia; species Heortia vitessoides. The sequence goes on from JACJUM010003174.1 coordinate 349,311, forward strand.
TATTTGTTAGTTGCCATATGTCGGTTATGGTATCTAAGTCTCTTACGACACCTGGTATAGGGTGAAGTACTATTGTACTCTAACGGTATTTCACGGCTTAATTATTAAATAATTATTGTTATACAAGCCGGCTATCGCAATTGGTTTCATGATTAAATCATATTTAATTCACAATTGTATGTGTCTTATTTATATTTTTTTGAAGTATCCTCATAGCAGTAATATTTTTTATAAATTTATCTATCTGCTTGTCAAATTTGAGATGGTTAGTCGGTTTTTTATTTTGAAGTAATCTCCAGAATAAAACGCCGACAGGCTAATGCCTGATCTAACAAATAATATTTAGGATATAGTTTATAATGTACTTATATAAAAACCTATACATTGATGTCAAAAACTATTTCTTAATTTTATTATCAGACTTAAACTTACAATAAACTATAAAACAAAACAATCTCCTTTTCTTATAATACACTAGTTAATTTTATTAGATCAAAAGAAGTGTAAATTAACCTATAAAGGATCAGTTTCCAACCAAACTAAAAGCATAAACACCGAATAATGTGGTGGTGCTATGTGATGTGTTTATAACATGACAAGTGACGTCATTAGTGTGTTGTCGCCCATCAGTTCCCAGCAAGTCACCGACGCCGGTTAATCACTTTGTTCCGTGCCCGCGAGCAAGCCGCTAAATGACTAATTTTGTACGATGACACTAATCAATTTTAAATTGCCCGCTTCTTTTTCATGCTAGGAAGGCTGCAGTGATTTGTAGACATCAATTAATATGTTGAAAAATTACGCTGTGTTGAGTCAAAGCTACTTTGTATTAATGCAGCGATTAAGTGTTATTATTTGAATCTATGTAATGTTATGCTAGGAAACGCGGTTAAGGGATTTAAGTGAACATTTAAGTAAGGAATATAATTTACGACAAAAAATATTTTGCTAAAAAATCTCAAAAATAAATTTGGTTCAGACTTCGGTGATTATGGCTGAAGCGGCTAAAGAAACCGGCAAGAAGAGTAACCGCTTACGCTAAATGTAAACAACGTTTATACTAGGCTTACAACTAACTAGACACAAAAAAACAATATTGCTGTATAAAGTCCTTGTCTCCTGTACTGTGTACGCTGTGTAATAATTCACTAAATAAAAATATTCATTGGAAATTAATATTTAAATTTACGACCGCCTTTACAAAGTACAGGACAAATTTTTCGCTAAAGGCTAATAATTTTCATCTCATACAAACGTCGCGTTTGAAACATTTCCCCCGGAGCTCACCAAGGACACGTTTAATTGGCGTTCCATTGAGACTAAACCGCCATTATTAACACTAAGGACCTCGTATAGATAAATGAGTCATTCTACCCCACGCGCCGCCCCGCCCTAGACACTAACAGCCACTTCAGTTCCTGGCACAATATACATTGTCTCCCAACTGTGCCGTGCGAGCAAAGTGCTGCTCACAACGCAAGCAATGTAGTTAGTTTAAAACAATAGCGTACAAAGTCGTGCGATGTTTGAGTAGCTAGTGTCTTCACTGGAGAGGATGCGCTTGTAACTGATCCGCATCGGTCGTGCCTCTTGTACCGACTACCATCGCTGTGTCGGCTCACTTAGCGACTCTTTTGTTCGGTTGAAAAGAGGCAATGTATAATGCTCTCTGGGTAGTGTTGTTTTCAGTTGTGAATTGTGGTGAGGTGTCAGGAAGCGGCCGTCTCCCGGTTGTGGTAAATGGTTTGGTGAAGGGCGCTCATTCAGTGGAGTTCTCCAGCCTTTATATGTGCTTTGGCGAGAAGCCCGTGTGTGGAACGCCGTAACAAAGCCACCTAGATATTTTCATCGCAGATTTCAATATTAAAGCAAGTGTGCCAGCACTTATAGAGCTTTCACTCTGGACTCATCTAATTCACTATGATATTAGTTACCTGTTATGAAGGAACATGTAGTTTGAGTGATGATAGCATAATATTCCGTTCCCAATGAATAATTTTCATAAGACCCCCATAAACCATTATGCAAATTGATACACGTGGGCGTCGCAAGCAATTAGCCTACTTACTCTATTTCGGATTAATCCACAAAATTTTCTCATAAATATTTACGATTTCCTAAAATTAGAATTTATCATATCCAATTATGCTCGTTATTGTTGTTTCTTAATTGACTTTTGTATATAATTGTTATGCATATTTAATTTGGATTGATTTTTATAATTTCAAAATGCAAATTAATATCGTGCATTAAAACGTAATTACAAGGTAGCGCAACATGAATTATGGTATTTTTCATCATCATATCAGCCTTTGGCCTCCCCAAGAAAGGCGGAATTTCGCCCATAATGGCCGTGCTGGGTAAGCACGTTGGCAATTACAGAGCACTGCTTTCGCGCCCGGGATGCTACTGCCCATCTCTACCGTGTGTGTTTTTAGCAACATTATTTCCGATGGACATACCGCTATCTGACGCTACTGAGAAGGTTCGATACCTGGTACAGGAGGAGGTTCTATTACTGCAAATTAAAGCATTAACTACATACATGTTATTATTTAAAGATTTACCAAACATTAACTAAATGTATTAAGAGGGTAGTTTAGGTTCACAGGTTTATGTAAACACGGATGCAAAGTTTAGGTTCACAGGTTTATGTAAACACGGATGCAAAGTTTAGGTTCACAGGTTTATGTAAACACGGATGCAAAGCAGAGATGAAGAATAAATAAATGTAAAACAACTAGCGTATTTTTCTTTTTATTTTAAGTGAAAATACATTTATTTAGTTTTTAATGTTTATCAACGTAAATCAGGCAGTATTAATATTGTTTCTTGGTTCAGTATCCTAATTTTTCTACCGCATTGTATACAAAAACGGAGTGAGTAAAAATAAGCAATGAACTCGAAATCTAGTTCGAACCCCTTCGATCCGCCGTAAACTGGTTCAAGAGCTGCGTCGCGTCGGCCCGCTCTGGCGACACACAGCCTCAAGTCGGTGACAAATGGCCACGTTTCTTAGACTACCTTCGTCGTCTAGCTTGAGAAATATACCACATGTTTGTTTTGGATGCAAAAATCTTTAAATTTTAGATACTCGTCCAAAAAATATAACTATAGGCATTTAAATATTTACCGTGTCGAAATTGTTATTTGTTCCATTGCATACAAATAACAAAAAAAAACATTGATTTTACTATCCGTAAATATGCCGTGAGTAGGCAGAGTAGAATAGTACCTCCCACTGCACCAGGTGTCATAAGAGGCGACTAAAGTACCAGAACCGACAGATTGCGGTGATACAATTTTTAATAAATTTTCCTTTTCTTGGGGAAGCCTGTGCCCAACAGTGGACGGTCAATGGTTGATATGATAATAATGAATATTTTGGTTAAAGGCAAGTATTTAAGGACAGGTTTGATAAAGAACTATGATGTATTATACCCCTCTACCAGTTGTCATAAGAGGCGACTGAGGTACCGGAACTGACAGATAGCTGTATATCCATTCGAAACAGCGCAGCTCAAATTCACAGGCAGCAGCAGCATCCTCAACGCAAAACTTAAGCTCTGCAATTGCCAACACAGCATTGCACAGCGCGGAAATTATGGGCAGAGTCCCTTTTTTTGGGGAGACCTGCGTCCAGCTGCGAACTATACAATATATAACAATAGCTGATATGTAGATGATAATGATACTTCACTACGGCTTCAAAAGAAATTTAATTTTTCGAATTGAAATGCAAACTCAGAAGAGCCTTAATTAAATAATTAACATTTATGCAAATGGCTAGTCAGAGAAATACACTCATTGAAACCAGCCAGTTACGCTGCCATGAAACCCAAATTAATAACGCAATTACGAGAGACTTAACTGACTTCTAGAAACAAACTAGTTGGAACTGGTTGGATCTAGTTTAAACTAGTGCAGGCTGGGCCGTGGCACGGACACGGGCCGTGACAAATGGCCGTGTCCGCGACATTCGCCATTGTCTCTAGACATATCACACGAGCTTTGTTTTAAGACCGGACCTTCCCCTAAAATACCCCCGAGGCACCATTGGGAAAAGGGCGAGTCGTGTGACAGGTGACCTTAATTGTTGTAGTAAGAGTTTTCAAGATTAATATTCAAGTTTTTCTTTTGACAAGTACATTCTTTGATCTAACTAAACCTGTCTCTCTTCACCTAAAAATGACATCAATAGATTATTCAAATATGCTGCTATTACGTATAAAATATATAGTTTTACATATGAAATAAGATAACGAGAAAAGAAAATAAAACTGCCGTCCTAAGTAGATCTAATATAGAGTGTGAACGCACTCTCTACAGCACAGATAAATGACGTCTGTTAGCCGCATAGACGGAGATGTATAAAATTGTCTTTTTTTTCATTGTATACAAAGAAACAAAAACATACTTTAATATTACAGTCTGAATGGTATCAACATAGTAAATTAGTACGTCTCTCCATTTCCCGGTGTCGTGAGAGGTGATTGAGGTACCGGAGTCAACGGTCAGTCAAAGACGGCGGTATAACCGTCCGATATAGCATATCTCAAATGCTCAAGGTATGTATTTCGGAATCGAAATTTTTGTGTCTTTTTTATTTTTAAACCGAGCTAAAAATAAATATTTTTATCAAAATTCATGAAAATGTTTATTATGTTTGGTATTTAAAAAGGAAAGTCAATAGTTTTAAATTTATTTCTATAGAAGAATTTTAATTTAGAAAAAATTGCCACAAATATATAAATAGCCATATATAAAAAATTTAATGGCTCAAAAGAAGTCAAAATTCAAGACTAAAATCTCAATAAAGTTCTAATTTGCGTTAGTCCATATTTAATCTCCACTGAAGTCTAGTTGAGCAGTTAAACGGAATCTAAGTCCACGCAATTGCAGTGACAAACTTACGTCAGTTGTCAGTATTTTAGCAGTCAAGTCATTGTGTTGTCACATCTGTCATCGGAGGCCCTCAAGCACGAGCCCTGCAGCCTGAGCTATGAAAAAGGGCTCGTCTTTATGCATAATTGTACTCCACAAGACGCTTAATACGAGCTGGTTCGATTTGGATTCGAGCTTGATTGAGATTTGTTCGACTTTATTATTTGCTATTGTACTTACATCGACACCAGCAAATTGACTTCTCTAGTAGTCTGAACAGAGATGACGAGCAACCCATTATTGTCTATGGATACCACCAGTTTATCCTATCTTTACTTGCTCAATTCTAATGCCCGGTAAGAGTGATGCATGCATTTTTTTAGATTAGGTCCCTAAAATATTATGGAAGCACAAATGTTCACTATCATATGTACTCCCAGAAATGACAAATTACTGTTATATATTATAAATTAATAAATTTATTACAGATTTACTGCCACTGCCTTTACAAAAAAATAATAATAATAAAGGTTTTCCCTCTGTCAGATTGCTACCACCCTGGCAATTATTGTCTAAAATCCCCCTAGGTGATCTACTAAGGATAATATCCAAGTGTAGGTAAAATTAAATCCTGGTAGTGGATATGCATAATAAAATAATAAGATACACAAATTATAAATATAATGATTTGCGTTTTAGACATAAATCAAATTTTGTAAGTAAAACAGATTGTCTATTTTTTTTATTGTTTTTAAAGCATAATATTGCTAACATTTCCAGATGTCACATGACATTACTTATATATAGACCAAAGAGTCAAGTTTAGTTAATGGGTGGCCTCAGATATTTACAATATAACGAAGCAATCATTACCAGTGTTCAATCGAACTATCAAACTAACATAATACCTATAGTTAAATCAACGAAACAATATAGAATGTAATGAGTGCTATTAATAAGAGAGTTGTTATTTATTTACTCTAAATTTAGCTCACCGTGCCATGTTTGCGCCGTCAGAAATTATAGCACTATAGTGAAATAATGAATGTGCAAAATAAATACGCCGCGTCACCGCAGCGCGCTAATGAATACCGAAAATACATCACTACGAGAATATGACGCCCGGAAAGCCTGCAAATGTTGCACGAGACAGGACAAATATTGGCAAACATTTGTCTAATTTCAACATCACTAACAAACCTGTCGAAACTAAACAAACTTTTATAAAAACATTAATTAATTTTAAAGGCAATGAAAAATAATGAATCTTTAAGCGAAACATAATATACTAGAAAGATTCAACCAAAATCTCGCCATCTTTAGTCTTGGTAACACAACAGTAATACAGTCCCCAGGCAAAGGAAAGATGCCAGTTCGGATCCCACCTGAAGCTTGAGATAATCTGAAATTCTAACCAAAAATATTATCTTTGATACAAATAAATTTTAATCATATTGTTAAAATTTTTGACGTGACCACGTCTTATAAAACATGTGGCGTTACCTCGTTCTGAGGCGTTCCGTTTAAGACTTGAAGTGCAAGCGAGAGCGCGGGACGAGCGACAAAGAGGCACAAACGGCCCCGCGTTCGGCAGCGTTCGACATCTGTCTCTCTCGTACTCGAGTTAGCGTTACGCCCGCGCGGACAGCTGCTATACAATAATACATTTTCATAAATAAAATTATAACGTTCTTTTAAAGAATGCAACTATTCCATCAGTATTTTTTTACGACGTTGTCACGTTCAACTATTTTTACCAAGTTTGTTATTTTTAGATTGCATATCAGTCACTTGAAGTCAACCCATACTGATATTATAAAAGCAAAAAGTATCTATCTATGTTTATTGTTTTTTTTCAATATCAAATAATTCCAGTCACAGATTTCAAATAACGTGACACGTGACGCAGAATTGAACCACACCGGATACTGCCGATCAAACAGTACAGGACACTAGCTCTGTTCAGTGCACCCGGACGTTAGCTGGAGGTTTAACTCTGAACAGTGAATTAATTAAAACTCGAGATCGTTTTATGGTTGGAATATTGTAACCTATGTCCTGAACTCGTTATGTCTTCATAGTTTACTGTTTCCTAACTTTTAATTCCTAAAGTACACTTTCAATTTGCTTAATCACACTACTGTTTGCGGAAATATTTTTTCCTTTGACCGAATGGAAGCTAGCCACTCATTATTTGGGTGTCCCTATGTAGGCATATAACTCCTTATAGGAGTGCACTCATAGGGACACGAGATTTAAATCAGACTGAGATACGGTCACTCAAAGATGCTTGCTACGAAGATATGAACCTTAAACTTTGCCTTAAGGGACCACCGTGAGGAAGGATCAGTTAATACAAGACATTTTATACTTGGCGTCGTTTCGGAAATAAGGCAACACCTGGTTGATTTATTCCAAACAAACTGGATTTTTTGGTACCAAAGATGCAATTTAGTATTGTTGGCATCAGGAATATTGTGGGTAAATGTTGTCATAAGATATAAATTTCAATAAGCAAATGTTAGGACAGCACAATCAAGAGATTCTTTGTAATTTCTAGTTTTAGTTTAAAAATATAACAAAACATTACCAGGGCTAAGTGTTACTTAGAGTCATCATCATTATCGTCGTCATTATCCAGCCATTGAAAGTCCACTGCTGGACTTAGGCCTATCCAAGAAAGGAGGTATTTTTCAGAATATTGCCGCGCTAAGTAAGCATGTTGGCAATCGCAGAGCGCAGCTTTTACGACGGGGATACTGCTGCCCATCTCGGCTGTGAATTTGAGCTGCATTATTCCGGATATACCGCCATCTGTCGGTTATGGTACCTAAGTCACCTCTTACGACACCTGGTGCAGATGGAGGTACTATTCTACCCTGCTTGTACCCCTGACGGCACGTACTTGGAGTCACCCATACAAAGTTAACTCCGTCATCTTCTATCATAATATACGAGTATTTTAAACTAATTAATTCAAAGTATGTATATATAGTCAACGTTTAGAATTGACGAGCTAGACATTCGCATTGCAGCGATCTGATGGAATAGAAACGTCTAAATCGGGCTTAAATTAATTCGATACACAATTCATGGCTCGCATATTGCCTATGCGATATCTAATTCAGTATTCAAAACGCTGACTGGAGTGAGTGAGCCGAAAGGATTTAACGAACACCGAGGCGTTCAGACACGCCAACGACATCCACTGACATTCGACTGAGCTGCTGTTGAGCATTCATTAGAGGCATTCAATGGTCAGCATTTAGAATGGTTAATTACATTTAGATTTGATAATTCGTTAATTAGAATGTGAAATCGGAATCGTTAGATTGCGGACGATAATTGCATATCTGATATGATGGCTTTTGATATCGGTTGTTTAGTCTGTATATTACATTTTGAAAGTCAATTTAATATTATTTTTAGCTTAACAGCTAGCCGTCTAGTTTGAGGTAGACCTAATTGAATGACCTATATTACAAGCATTTCCCTGGGGTACCGGTAGAGTAGAATAACATCTGTACCAAAGCGATTGTGGTACTTGAAACGACAGAAGGTGATATATCCAAACAGAATAGTGTAAATTAAAAGTAATAGAGCAGTAATAGGTTGTGGAATTACTGTCGCGAAGTTACGCTTTGCGATTGTCACGACACTCGCTTGCCCATAACGGCATTTATGAGCAGTGGACGTCCTACGGCTGATGATGATGATGATGGTATGTCAAAACCTAAATGAGTGAAAATATTATTGTATTGTTATGTAATACGTGTAACTACTATTTTAATTATTTGCTCCAGTGGGACTTTAATCTCGTCTGGAAACTATCTACAGTCTATACGTGGTCATGTGGCATGCCGTTGTAATTGCCGCATAGGTGTTACAATCGTGGTCCAATGTTGCTAACTACAGTAATTGAATAATCATTATTCTATAATTATAGTTTGAATCGGGTGTAATTATTCTGAATAGACATATGGCATATAAAATGATAAACTTCTGTAAAACAGAAATAATTGTTATTCTTCTGTGAAAAGATCAAATGTATTCTTTGATTGGTATAAGTTTGCATATATCAATTATATCCAACCAACGTCATATTGTAGGCCTAATTTACTCCATTATGTGGGAGGCGCCCAAGAATTATTTCAACCCGCGGGTCAATCAGTGTCATAGTAAGCTTTCATATAGTAAAGTATATCCCATCAAAAACAATACTTGTCAAAAAAAACCAAGCCTCGCAATTCAGTTGTTCTGCAGTAAAAAGTTGTGAGATCCATGTAATACCAAGTCGGTTATTAATTTATTCAGTCTCTACTTAAGCGACTTTCTGTCTTAATACGTCCAGTCTCTAAGACCACAATCGTGGTCCATAACAATTGAAAATCAATTGTGTCTGGAATCGCCGTAGTTGAAGCATTAAGTTGTTACGTAATAATTAACAGCATCTTATAGTGACGCATATCGATATTAAAATTCTTTAATGTTTTATATAAACATATTGAGACTTGGCCATCGCCTGAAAACACATGTAAATTCAATCGCCTGAAAACACATGTAAATTCAATTATTTAGTGCGATGGCCAAGTCTCAATATGTTTATATAAAACATTTAAGAATTTTAATATCGATATGCGTCAATATAAGATGCTGTTAATTATTACGTAACAACTTAATGCTTCAACTACGGAGATTCCAGACACAATTGATTTTCAATTGTTATGGACCACGATCGTGGTCTTAGAGACTGGACGTATTAAGACAGAAAGTCGCTTAAGTAGAGACTGAATAAATTAATAACCGACTTGGTATTACATGGATCTCACAACTTTTTACTGCAGAACAACTGAATTGCGAGACTTGGTTTTTTTTGACAAGTATTGTTTTTGATGGGATCTCATTTCTTTTTGTATATTGTAAACAGTTACGGATACAAAGCGGCGGCCGCCATGAGTTCAGACGCGGAACCGTAAGTACTGGTTTTTACCATTGCCGTTGTATACAAATTAGCGTTAATGTAGGTGTCTCCATGCTCGTCACAAGTATACACTTGTAACTCATCCCAATGCGCTACCACATACTCGATTATAGCAAGTCTAATAACGACGACTCAATATTCTCATACATAGAGAATGACAAAGAATAAAATAAACACGAACCATCACCAGGTATAGGAACAGCCCAGTATGGACAAGGCTGATCATTCACATACAGTATTACTGAATCCATTGCGACTACCTACAAGTTAGATTGCAAAGTTATTTTTATGCAGAAATACGATTAGGTAATAAGAAATTTATAAATACTTAGGTACTTAAAGTATCAATATTTAATTTAAATTATTTATTCGAACAACGTCTAAATTGTAAGCAAATACAGTAGATTGTAAGCAAATAATATCAGTAAACCAATGAGAGTAGCCTTTAGTCGTCAAACTAATAATATAGCAATCGAAATTATCAATGAAAATCCCAAACTTATAGGTAAGAATTCTGGGCACATCCGAACAGCATTGGGTCGCTCGCGCGTATGAGCGCGGCTGCTGCTCGCTCGGCGACATTCACTTGCGCACGCCCCGCCACTGTCCCCGCCCCGCACCCTCGCGCGGCGCGTAGCAACGGCCGTGCTAACTCGCTAGCGTCTATAATTATATAATAATTATATAACTATACAACCTTACGCACTCGTAATAAGTACGAATACGCACGTAGGTACGTTTTTTGCATTAATAAATAATTTAATACACGTGTTTTCATGACGGGAATACCGATTGGCTGTATGGGCTTAGTTTTTTTTTGCGGTTTTTTCTAGATTTTTTAGTTTTTCCTTGATTTATTCGCCAAACACTACTTACATTCCAAATTTGAAGCTTCTAGGTCTGCTAGAAGTGCCTTAGACTTTTGATGATCATGAGTCAGTGAGTGACAAAATTAAACAAAATTAAGAAATTTGACCCGTTATAATTCTTAAAATACTGGTCCAAATTGAATGAAATTTGAAATATGCGTGTCTTTACAATGCCTGCATGGTTACTGAAAATTTCAGTCTTCTAGTTTTATCCACAACGAAGTTACAGGGGGTCGAAAATGGCCTGAATTGCTCCGAGTTGCTTCGAGAAAAGGATGGTACGGCCGTGACGCTTTTTTGCTCGACTTGGTGGGGGCACTGCCGTGCCCCCAGATTAAATAAATCGTCAGAGCCCAAATTCATGACTCAAAACGATAGCATGAAAACGCGCGCAGATAAATGGAGCGCATTCAATAATCAATCTCCGTATATTTATGCACGCATAGTACTAGATTAATCCGGTAAGCGTATGCAATATGAAGTCCGGTAATTACCTAATTCTATTGTATGGGAGGCAAACAAATGACCGACCGCAAACATCCACACCACCGCCATCAATCAGGCTTGATGATTATGGAATAGCGACCATTTGCTAATTACACCATTCTATTTGTTATTTGCGTAAGCGCGGTATGCTGTTGATCATTTTGACGTCCTTGGACATGTTCTTTACAACTCAAAACTCGTGCAGGTGCACAGCTTGTTTTTTAAGTCACAGTCAAACACATGGTAACTCACTTATATCGTGAGTTAAAAAACTTAACAGGAAGCAAACTATGGAATCGTGTACTGTATGGGGCCAGACACACAATTGGCTGGTTTTTGTATCCCAAACTGGGTTAGGTTCGGAATACAAAATCTTTCGAAAATTCAAAAACGCTTGGAAAACACTGGCTGATTATTTTCAAGAATTATTAGCAGACTGGCACACCTTAAATCTATTTTAAAACCATATCATTTGCTTCCGTTTCACAATACAAACCAACGTTTTACAGAACACAAATGTGTAACATTGAAAGGTCACAAAAACGGGACGTATTCGTCAACGCGCTATATCAAACAAAAAACCTTTCACCATCGAACCGTTAAGGGGGGAGAGCGCCGTCGCAATACGAGCCGGGCTAATACTTAAGCGGGCACAATAATAATAATTTGCATGTGAAGGAAACGCCCTGCCTGAGCGAATTTATTCTCTTTCGGGAAAAAGTGGAAATTCGCACCGCGGGCCTCGCGCCGGCCTTTATTGCGGGGAAGTCACGCCGACGACGGCCTTATATCACTGAGGGCGTATTTTTTCAATTGGAATCTACTTTGTATGTGTGACTTTATTCGTGTCGCCTATAGCTTGGATATAGAGGTGTCGAAACGTAGTAATTCTCTCTAAATTGTATTTTTAGAGATTGTTTGAAATATCACAAATAGCTGAAAATGCCCTATCTATTTAAATATGGCTTCATAGTTGACAAAATAATGTTAAAGGTAGCCAGATCTGTATGATCTGAGTATGAAATGTTTCTTGATGAAAAGTGAATTAGATATTTTTTACCATCATAATCGTCTCGCTTCTCTGCGAGATTTTAGATAGGACCAGTTGTAGGGCCAATTTTTTTACCACCTTGTTATATAATACCAAAATGTCACTGTCACACCCTTTTTATTTGAACTGTGCTGTTTCAGACACAAACAAAGCTACCTGTCGCTTTTGGTTCTCTAATTTTTATTTTCGCTCTACATTTCATACATTGACCGGACACGGAGTCCGGTCAATGTATATATATGGTATCCGTAACATAAGTCACTTAAATCACTTATGTTACGGATACCAGACAACAGAGGAATCACAAATATACTACTTATATACATACATTTAACACCCAGATCCGAAATAAACGTCAATAATAATAATAAATAATTTATTCAGGCAGTACAATGTTTTTCAATCAGTTTAGAATTTCAGTTGAATTAAGTTAACCACCAGCATCGACAACATCGTCCGTTTGTCTTTATTTGACAAAGGCCTCCTTTAACTCCTTTTTACATAAACATTTTTTTCACTTTTTATCATCATTAAAATATTTGTCTTGGGTGGGGATCAAACCCACGACATTCGATTTACAAGATAGTGTTACTACCATCTGCGCCATTGCCTGTTACGGCGCTTTAAATATCAATATATCTTATGGTTAGACCACGTGATGTAACTAGATGAAAATTATAACAACTCAAAACCATGCAAAGTCAAAAAATGGAGATAAACGATTACCATTCTGGTCGAAAGAGGCAACTACTGTATCTAAACTGACAGATGGCGGTAGATCCTATCAAAAAAGCGTATCTCGAATGCAACAGGGCGCAGATGGACAGCGAGCAGCATTCGTTTAAAAATAACAAATACTCTTTTTAAGTTGTTACAGTTTTAATCCGAGAGTTCGATATGTTATCCGATTTTCGAAAACCATGACATCATAAAAGTTGCCTTTCCTCATTTATGTGATATTTTACACCCACATATTTTGCCCATGTTATGCCTTTTATAAGCATTCAATGTTATGCTATTTTTCCAAAAATAACTTTACATTTCCTCTAATTCGCTTTTATTTTAATGATTACTAAAAATACGTATTATTATTTTCAATTTATTATAGTCATAGCTTTTCTGTCACGACTATGTCTGAAAACCTTTATACTATTTATATGTTTACCGGTTAAATTATAAAAGCTTATCCAACAGATTTACAGACACACTCTTGTAATTATAATAATAATCTACACCGAATAGTATAGGTATCCCGAAGTGACCTCCAATACCTAGTACCTCCCACTGCACCAGGTGTTGTTAGAGGCGACTAAGGTAACAGAACCGACAGATGGCGGTATATCCATCCGACAGAGTGCAGTTGAAATGCACAGAGTGAGGATGGGCAGCAGCATCCCCGTGCGCTCTGCGATTGCCAACACGCTTGCGCTGCGCGGCAATTATGGGCAAAAACCTCCTTTCTTGGAGAGGCATATGTCCAGCAGTGGGCTTTCAATAGCTGGTCTGATGATCTGTCGGTCTGCAACGCAAGCCTTTATCTCTACAAAGCTTGTGATGAATTTTGTATATGTTTAGTATTTAACATAAGTAATTTTGAAAAAATCGTGTCTATTTATTTCAAAACTTTAAAGTTTTTTCATAGAACATACACTGTTGACTTCTAAAGAAATAATAAATAAGATATTTTGTGCGCAATTTGCATCCACTTTGATTCAGTAGCGGATGCAATTTAGAAATAGATTTTGATCATCTTTATATTTAACAATTTATTAATAATATTATTGTATATGAATACTAATGATGATGACGTCATCATTATCATATCAGCCGCACAACTTCCACTGTTGGACAGAGTCCTCTCCAAATAATTTCCAATAGGACCGATCGTATGCGATCCAGTCCACATTTGTCCAGCGCGATCCTGTGTTTTTAGTGAGATCGTCTGTACATCTTGCAGATGGACGCCCTAAGCTGCTCTTGCTGATTCCAAAATCTTACGACTTCATCGGCCATCGGTTCTGCGTACCAAGTGCCCTGACCACTGCCTCTTCAACTTACTAATACGCCGGGCAATGTCGATAACTTTGGTTCTATTACGTATCTCCTCATTCCTGATTCGATCGCGCAAAGACTCCGAAAATTGCTCTCTTTTGAGGTTGGTTTAGAAAGCCAATGGTAAGAGACCACGTTCCATCTGTCATTAGGTCATCGCTATAATAATAGTCAATGTATTGAGATTGCTTGATGTCTTTAGATTATTTGTGATAAAGTCTATCGAAAAACCAATTTGGCGAATGAATTGCCGAACGCCGCGCCAGCTGATCCGTCACGGGCCGACCATGTTCGCCGGTTTTTTTGCAATGGTGCTTAACTTCGCCCCAAATATGAGGCCTTGTAAGTTTGCCACAAAACGCTATTATGCCACAAAATTGGATATTTTCCTTGGAAATAAACTTGTTGTTTCATATTTGGCAAGGGGGAACGAGGAAATATTTTTGACTCACAAGTATCCACTTCGACACGTCTTTTTGCCGATGACGTAATAATCTATACACTTACGACTACACCAGCGAGCAGGGACTTCACATCAAGTATTTTTTAATATATCTAAATTTTTCGTAGCTTCTAAGTATATATTTTAATAGGTATATAAAGTTATAGTATGATGTAGCTTTAAATATTCTTAATTATTGTTTGTGACTGATGTGACAGTTAAACTTTTACGATCAGGCTTCACGTAATCATATTTTAAGAAATTCTCACGGGATCTTTGTATCTACTTTTACTGTGTACAAGGTGACAAACTAAGATGTTATATGATTAAAATACAAAACTACCAAGACATTTTTTTTTTACACTTTTAAAACGAGGTTTATTTCGCCGTAGCTACTGAGATTCGTGAAATATAAATTGCAATTAAAAATACATGTGTGTTTGTCGGATTTCTTTTTTATATTCACATAACATCTCATACCTGACTCCGTGGTGAGACGCTGTAAGCGCTTGTGTTACGGACATCAAACAACAGAGAAATTACAAATGTAATACTTAAATATATATTTATAACACCCAGATACAGGACAAACAAATATCATCATATAAATATTTGTCTTGGGTGGGAATCGAACCCACGACCTTTGGCGCTCTAGATAGGATCACTAGCATCTGCGCTATCAGGCCGGCCAAGGCATCAAGGTATCAATTGTTTCGTTAATTCTACTTCGATGTTCTCTTTGCTTTGAAGTAAACAACATATATTGTAGGATAGATATTATTTTCCTATAAAACATTTTATAAATGTCATACATTTTTTAGACTTAGCATATTTTGTTACGATAAATATCTTTTTTGTAGATATATCATTACTGGCAGCTTTGCCAATCTGTTGCTAGCAGCTAGGATAACCTAAAAATGCCGTATTGATTGTTAGTTTGTGATAAAAGCAAACATTTCCTACAGTCAAGCAATTTTGTGATCAGAAATAAATACTCCTTGCCATAGAAACCGGTCGCTAAGCCGCAAGCGGTATCTTACATTTTTACTATATCGAAACTCTATTTGTGATTTTTTCGGAGCTCGACGCAACAAAAAGATGAGCAAAAACGAGCGACAACAAGCGTTCGTATTGTTTACTCCCAAGGTCCTTTTATTGCGGGTTGTCGGGACGGCCGGGAACGATTTTTGTGTTGTATCTAGTACTTACGAGCTTTCTATTCAGCGGGATTTCGGCGCACGCCGGGAAGCGGCCGGCCTTTACGTAAAACGTTAGTGTTCGATAAACAAGGGTTAATGTTATTTGATCGCATTCTCTTTGTTCAGCTTTGCAATCGTGAAACGGCTCTCAAAATCCACTTGGATCATTTATTTTTTAATGCAGTCCGTGATTATCTTGCTATTAGGTTTTAGTCAATATTTCGTTGGGCTGAAATGCGGAGACGACGTACCAATTATCCGTGTGGGACGAACACCTCTCACGTCGCACATCTAAGGTTTCACAAAGATATGCTGTAATCATTTGTCTAGTGTATATACAATAGCTGTTACAAAAGTAATATACTACAATTATCCAGTAAATTTCCAAGAAACTTTCCCCGTTATATTTGGTTGTAACAAGACATTCACTATCCCATATCAATGTGTAACTGAAAGAAAAGATTTATTTCGTTCTTGTTTGTTGATTAGGTTGACTTTTCTTAGATACTCATTCCCATCGGGGCTTCGGTGAGAGGTCTATCCTCTTCGTATGTAACTATTCACATGCCAATTTCTTTTCTAAACTTGGTAAACTTTTAGCTTAATCGTTTACATAGTAGTAGTGTAAATAATAAATAAATTCATACAACATCAGAGCAAATATTTATATGATGATATTTGTGTTTGCTCTGTGTATGGGTGTAAAATATATGTATTTAAGTAGTATATTTGTGATTCCTCTGTTGTCTGGCATTCGTAACACAAGTGCTTTAAGCGACTTACCACGGAGTCAGGTCATTGTATGAGATGTTGTGGGAATTATTATTATTATTATATTCACTGACCTGATTCCATGCGAAGTCACTTAAATAACTTGTGTTATGTTATACAAACATAAATATCGAGGTATAAATATTTGTCCTGAGTGGGAGTCGAACTCACAAACTTTGGCGTGCAAGACAGGATCACAACCACAAGCGCCCTCAGGCCCGTCGAATAGTATGGATGTCATTTACTAATCATATAAGAGCGTTATAGAAATAGCGTTATAAACCCTAAATAAGCCCTAATAATAATTATGAGGCTTAAAAATACTATCGACTTCTTATGGGTACAATGTAGATACTACAACGGGACAGACGCTGCCAACCGGAAAAGGAACCGTCCGCCAACTGCTGCGCTTCTGATTTTTTAATCTCTGATATCTTTTCAGTTAACTATTTTATATGAACTCTGTAAATGGCAATTTCTATTTACATAAAATGTTCAACGTATGTAATTTATTTAATTACATAAGGGGTGATACTGTATCATATAAAATAGCATGGTAAATGTACCATGTATTTTTTTTATATATAAAAGATAAAAATTGTTACTGTGGGTTATCCTTAGGAGATAAATATATTAATTATATCACAATTTTATGTATTGATCTGTTGAGATAAACCATGCGGTAGTATAGGTTTAGTCACCGCTTGTAATATAAGCGCAGGATAAAATCCTAGTTAGGATACCTTTTACGATTATAAATCTTTTTCACACGAGGTAGACCTCATACAAAAAGTCGTCAGCTTTGGTACCTCACCCTCCATGTCATCTATTTCTATCGCCAAATAGCAGTGTTTGCATTGCTGTGTTTCGGTCTCAAGGGTGAGAGGCATTGAATTTACCGGGTAATGTGGCATAATATCCTCAAGTCACGAGGTTGACAACGCATTAGTGATATTACTAGCATCTAGAGGCTGCAGTGACGCGGGCTATTTCTGAAAACTGTATTAAAATACGTTAAGCCGATTCAAAGATCTAAGCGAACAAACAGCGTAAGCGACTTCATTTTATACTATACAAAGATACAGTACTAAAACAAACATGCCCGCTATCTAGCTTAAGCTTTATAAAGCTTAGTTTAGTCGCTTAAAGCGCTAACTGTTGAAGCGAAACATTTGCAAGAGGCAAAGTGAGCACTGAGTGTTGACCCCGGGGCGCGCTAACGAGAGCGCCGTACGTACGAGTACGTACCGGGCGCAAAAATGGGTGCCGATCCGATTCGCGCAGGCCACTGAGCCGTGCAGTACCGGCTCGATTCTAAAAACAACTGCATCTATCTTTGTGACGTGGGCAGGACTTTTTTAATCGCAGTAGCAAATAAAAATCGGCACTGAAAAAATGATTGGTATTTTAATTACTAGGTATCGGTGAAAGGAGCTCGCAACAGTAAATATTGTGAACACCTCCATGCTTCGGAGTTCATAAACACACCAATCCACATGGCATTTTTATTTTGATTTTCTCGCAAGAATAAAACCACTATTATTTCAATTCAGGCTTTTAATGTTATATGAGAAAAAGTATCTGCTCTTTATTTTATTTTTATTTTATTTAAATGGATCATCTACGATTAAGTATTTTTAACAAAACATAATCGTTTAAAACTAAATATTAATTCTAAATATACAATCATTTATAGATGAACACAGTATGCACTAAACAAGAATTTTATTTTTCTAATTTAAATTATATATTCGTAGTTTAACATAAAAAGAAGGCGGAAGTGGAGAGGTGGAAGCTCAAAAATCAAGTAAATAAAACTTATTCAACTTTCGAGTGTAGCGAAATACACTCAGCGACGTGGAGTAAACATCGACGTCAAACTGTTGGCAAAGGTCATTAAACAGTTTGCTGATCCTGGCCACAGGCGAGTTGGCACCCAGTACAGTTCTTCTGAATGGAGGCCTAAGAAGAGGTATCAAGTAGCGGGGAAGGCGCGCGGGAACCCGAAAACTTATTTTCTCTAGTAAAATTGGACAGCGGACGTGATAGTTAATTATCTTGTAAATAAGCATTAAATCTAACAAATCCTACGTTTTTTCTAATAATAATAATATTTAATAGAATAATAATAAATACACACAATATCCTATAAATTTACCTGACTCTAAGATAAGTAGGATACCAGACCACATGGAAATTAAAAATATAATACATACATAATACATCCAGATACATAATACATCCATAATATATACAAATATAATACATCCAGACATAGAACAAACACGTCCTGAGTGAGGTTCGACGCAAGACCTTTGAGATACGAGTACAACGTAGGATCACTACCACCTGCGCCGTCGGGTCTGTAACAGCAAATGAAACATGTAACACGAATGTGAGTGCCATTTCAAATTTCCATAGCAAACGTCATGAAGTAAAACCAAATTAGAACATGAAATGTAGTGCGGCACCTGGCGTATGCTGAACCTCCATTTGCTAAGCCGTTTACGCGAGCTTAGTGGAGTAATTTAAAACAAAATCCGTTTGCGCTCGAAGAGGTTCATTTGGGAAGTCAAAGGGAGCGTTGTTGAACATGTAGAATTAGCGGACGCCCGCACAAAGCGGCGCCGGGACGCGGGACGCGCGCAAAAATGTCGGACGGATCCAATTCTGTGCGGGCTACTGGGTTTATTTGCACGTATGTGTTTTTAAAATTGTTTTCTAAGTATTGTACTGGCGATCCGCATAGCTCAGTGGCTGAGAGCGCCGATTTATGTAGATTCCGATTCAATGTTTGTTAGGTCGTAATTCATATGCCTTTGTTCTATCTTTCCTTTTTTTTCGACCAGGTCGACCAACAAGTATACAGTCCGCGTGATAGCAAGCGTTGCCAACCTTGTGACTTGAGGATATTATGCCACATTACCCATTAAAATTCACTGCCTCTCTTTTGTATGAGGTCTACTCTGGTCTCATCTGGTTTTAATAAGAAAATATCTTTATTGAGGGTCCCAAAAATGTATTGACAATACTCTCTTAGATCAATAGCGAGAATTATATATAATGCCAACTGCGACCAATTCAAACACGCACAAAGCCCCATAAAATATAGTCTCTGTATGAGGGACCCATTTGAAAACCCGTGAAAGCTTAATTAATAGGCTCCCCGATTAATTCGCAACTGCCGATCGGCTGGACGGCCCACAAATTACAAGGGACAAGACGGACAATTAGCAGAACCGCCCGCATCTTCTGAGCTGGGTGCGGGGTGAGTGGCAGGGGTGCGGGGGGAGGGCGCGGCCACCATATCTCATCGCCCTGGGTGATGCAGGTGTCTTGGGCGTTTTGAACGAGTGAAAGTTGAGGTAGTCATGCGCTCTAAGGAAGGGATGGAGTTGCTCACGGCTGTTTTCACAGTACAGTTAGAATGGGGTTCAAATTCAGACACGAAAAGAATTACCTATTGTGTTATTAATATCCCATTAAGTTGAATATTAAGTCCATATCAGCGATTAAAAGTCCACTGCTGGACATAGGCCTCCGTAAGCGAGGGGTAATTTTGCCTATAATTGCCGCACTGGGCAAGCGTGTTGGCAATCGTAAGGCGTAGCTTTTACAACAGCGACGCTGCTGCTCATCCCCGCCTATTTGAGCTTTACAGTTCCGGATGGATATACCGTCATTTGTCGGTTATAGTACCGTAGTCGCCTTTTAAGACACCTGGCGCAGGGGGAAGTACTATTTTACTCTGTCGGCTACTTCACGGTTTGAATGTTTAGATATGAACGACAATGTAAACAGATGGTATTTTACATATGACGGTCACGATTTTTAACAGGAATTCCTTACACATATCGGCTAGCTGTATGTAAAGGAACATATTTGGTAGAAGTTTTTTCGCAACGCCATTCGGCGATATAATAGGCACATAGATCAAGAGGCTTGTTTCGAGCCGCCCAAGTGGCAACTCGGCGGCGTATCTCAGCGGGTACAGTTGGCAGGGTCGCGCGCCGCCTGCCTCCGCCGATGGCCGGGTATTATGGTAATGTTCTACTAACTAATATATGTAAGTGCCAGAAACTGTACAATTTACTCAAGTTCGAGTGTCCCAGCGGTGTTACGGCATTGTTAATACTTGGGCTTTGTATCGCGCGGTTAATAATAGATGCTGATCTAATTCGGCCGAATACTTTGTGCGAGTGTGTAATTTCTGCTCGGGTATTCCGCCGCTAAGTTGGGAGTCGCAATTAATAATAACTTTGGGATGAATGGAGAATTTCGACTTAGGCGGAGCTTTGACTCGTTAGCGGTGTAAGGTATGGCCGGCGCGCTCTCGGTTCTCCAGCTCATTGTTCCCCGTGGTAAGTGTTTTTGTACGTTCAATTATTCGTTATGTCTTCACTTGGCTACCGAATATTATTTATTTGTGTTGACACTGTCGCTTTTGTCATATTAATGTATTTATTTTGATAGCGCCACAGGGTCCAAAATTCAGGTAATTAATTATTTTATTTAACTTTTTGCATACTTGAAAATACATTATATACCGAGCAATAGTTTAACAAACAAAAATACTCAAAACTTTGCAATTGATATTAATCTATAAAAGTGAGCTATTGAGTTCAAAATTGAGTGTGAAAATTGTACAGATTTGGGTAGGTTGGTCTGTTGCCAACCAAACATAGGTATGGCTTAATGTCAATCGATATATTATACTTGATATAAAAGAATGAATATAGAGGAGATATTATAAGAAAAGGCAATGTGTAAAGGGAAGCCTATGTCCAGCAATGGATTTTTAATGGCTGATATGTTGATGATGATGATATGAAATAAATTTAGCATTAGGTAATTTTGATTCTACCATAGTTGTATGATAGAATCAGTTAGATGGAAGTCATTTGAAGGGCTATCTCAGAGGGTCAAAGGAAATGGACAAATTAGACGTTTAGCAAACGGAGATGTCACGATCAGGTCACTAGCCACTAGGATGTGTTGTCCAAGTTGAAGCAAGGGCAACATTTGTGGCTGGAGCGTTTGCTCAGGCTCTAGGCCCGCGGGCGTTGACGTCACGTCGCTCCGGATGAAGGCTGCTTTGGCAATATTATTTTGGATAATAACAGCCACCAAGAAGTATGATAACAACCTCTCCTATTTCAAGTGGATCTTGTTGGAATTCAGTGTACATTGCTGTACTGTACGCGTACAAATCTATTGTCATTGGCGTATGAATTTGTCGCATTCGTCATTTGTTTCGTTCCTACGACTTTCTTGAACTCAATTATATGATATAATAAAATACCATATCATACTGTTCGTTTTTTGGAAACTGGACGAAAGCCTTAAATTCATTTAGTTCGGTGTTAAAAATATTGCCTCAGTTATAATAACATTTTAAGACTTATTGGAGAAAATTATAAAATTATATTTATGATAATTTATACTATTTTAGTTTTATTTTGTAGTTTACAAGAGGATATTAAAGGCTGTAACTTATATAGGGATAGAAGAGCTGAAATTAACGTACAGTTATCAAAAAATGGTGTCGTAAAATTTTAATATGGATGTAGTATTTTGATTTTTTTTTAATTTATAGACTTTTACCTAATTCCACAAGTCCATTGTAATGTTTCGATGATCGAATATAATAGCTGGCGCTCACGAAAACGTTTCCGCTCAGTATTCGCTCTTAGAAAGTAGCTAAATGTACATGTAGTACATGTCCCGCGTGGAAGTTTTAAAACTAAAGCATGTAACAATTTAACAGTGAGTCAGCGGCCATTTCCTTGGAGGGTGTCGGCTAATTTATCAAAAGCAGCCACATCTAAATAAGGCCGACCCGCTAGACAAAGTTGACGCTCGTTCGCGCTGTGTGGATGAGCTATGGATCTATTATGTGTGCCTTGCAGCGCCATTCATTTTCGTCGGTTCCTTCCGCTGTCTTGTTTTGTCTGAGACCGCACCGAGTTATTTACGTGCCTCAGCTTTATGTTAGTGGCGTTATGTTTCTTACTCTGCATTCATATTTAAATAGTCTGAGTTCATCGCTCGTGCTCGTGTAATAAAAATTATTATAATCAAATTGATGTTTAGTAGGACCGACTGCATATGCACTTGATTGATTGACGGACCCGATGGCCTACTCGGTAGAATCCTTATCTTCTTTGGGTCAAGGATTGTGAGTTCGATTCTCACCCAGAAGAAACTTTTAAATGACAAATATTTGTGTTGGTTCTGTGTCTGGATAAAAGTAAAGAATAGAAACTTGAAATTTTGCACAGTTCCTTTTATAAGAGCTTTTATAAAACATTGTTAAATCGATGTTACGTCAATTTCGCCACTTTGGGTGTAAAACGTAATATATATAATCTCATCACAAATTAATTTGATTTTATTACAAAGCATAATTTGGATTAAAGCTACTCGTCTTTTTATGTATCCAAAAAACCCTCTTTAATTTCTCTAAAATTATTTATCAAGCACTTAAGTGTAATCAAAGGGAATCCTCATATTTTATTGAATAAGGTTAAATTAAATCTGGAGGAAACATCGGCGAACAATTAATATGGCTGTTCTTAAGATTAATTAACGTAATTTTATTAGATTAAAGCCTAAAAAGTGCGACTTACAATTTCTTGTTACAATTTTAATTTTCTCTCGGAATTCCGCTACTAATCTATGTTATTCTTCTTTTACTTGCTAAAAGGTTTAAAATATGTCTTACGAGCTTACGATTTATAACAAATGTAGCTATCTCTCTCTATACCAGGTATCTTAAGAAGCGATTAGATACCGACAGATGGCGGTATAGATATATACGAAAATATACAGCTCAAATACACCAGGTAGGAGACGGGTAACAGCATTGTTACGAAAGCTAGGCTCTGAGATTATCACCACGCTTCCAAACTGCGCAATTGAGAGCAAAAGTCCTCCTTTAAAGGCAGGCCTATGTCCATCAGTGAGCGTTCTACGGCTGCTATGATGATGATGATGTTGGTTACGTAATGTGCTCAGCTCCTTTTAGTTATCCTTGCAATATCATCAAATGCCTCGACTCAGATTACTCTAGACGGAACATATCTGTTAGGTTACCTTCGTATACATGCTACTTCGCCGTGAGGTACCGGCAGAGTAGAATAGTATATCCCCCTGTACCAGTTGTCGTAAGACGCAACTAAGGTACCAGAACCGACAGGTCGCAGTATACGAAATAGTATTAATCAAATGCAAAAAAGTCAGTTTAAATGTACAGGGCGGGGATGGGCAGCAGCTTCCTCGTCGCGAAAGTTGCGCTCTGCGATTGCCAACACGCTTGCCCAACGCGGCAATTATGGGTAACATACCCCTTTCTTGGGGAGGCCTATGTTCACTAGTGGACTTTTAATGGCTGGTGTGATGATGAAGATGATATGCTACTATGTCTTGAAAATCCCAGTATATTGCATAATAAACAGCTTTTAACATAGTTTATTCACCGTTCTAATTTTTTATGCAACGCTCCGGTAATCTTTCGGCAACCGCTTTAAGGTTGACGAAGTTGTTGCGTCAGAATTTTTAGGGTTTTCAATAACCACTACGTTTTTGGGTTATGTAATCTGACGGTGCTGCGATGTTGCCCTTGGCTATTTAGAAATAAGAAAACATCTCAATTTCAATAGAAATGTTCGTTGGAAGGGATCTGCCTGGGATCCTATTATACCGTTAAAATATAATCCAAGGCCAATACAAGATATCATCAGCGCCGACTTTTGATTACGAACAGTATACCCCAAATACAGCGGGCGGGGATGGGAAGCACGGTTTATCTAGCGGCGATTATGAGCAATTAAGTTCCAAACTTTTTTGGGGAAGCAAATTTCTGACAACAGGCAGATGATTGTTATTAAACGATAGTGCCCATTATTTTTTTATTTTTATTTATTTAACTTTATTGCACACAATGTTACAAAATGTACAAATGGCGATCTTAATGCCAGATGGCATTATCTCCCAGTCAACCATTACACAAAACTGAAATATATATATATACTCGTATAGTGGTGCAGGCAATATATATACAAAATAAATAAACGTGGCATACATATTTGTATAAATAAACGCAATAAATGCATATGATATAAATATATATATGTATATATATACATAAAATAACGTACATCAGAAATAGGGTTATAAAGTTAGATAAGCAGCATCAGTAAATAAAGTACGGAGACAGCGTTTCAGGTTAAATTTTTTTGGGGATTGCTTAATATTCAACGGAAGCTCGTTCCAGAGTCGTATAGCTGTCACTGTAAAAGAGTTTGTCAAAAAACTAGAGTGATGAGAAGGAGTTAAGAGCGAAAGAGTATTAGAAGAACGGAGATTACGTTCGTGAAAGGAAGATAGGAATTGGAATCTGTCCTTTAAGTAAATTGGTGCGTAGGGATCAAAAAGTATTGAAAATAGTGTGGTTAGAACTCGAATTTTGCGACGTTCTCAAATGGGAAGCCAGCCGAGAAGAGAACGGTAATGGGAAATATGATCGTATTTACGCAAACCAAAAATGAAACGAAGACAGTTGTTTAATAGACGATCCAATTTATTAAGGAGTTCTTGAGAGATATTAGTGCAGCACACGTCACCATAGTCAATTATGGGTAAAACCAAGGATTGAATAAGAAGGGTTTTGGTTTTAGTAGGAAGAAAATATTTTAATCGATAGAAAGCACGAAGCGTTCCAGTAACCTTACTGCTGATTTCATTAACATGTGTATCCCAGGTTAAGGAAGAGTCGATAAATAGGCCAAGATTCTTAACGCATGTGCTGTAAGGCACTACCACGTTATTAAAAATAATTACAGGTACATTTTTTAAACTGAACAATTGCCGTTTGCTGCCCAAGATAATGGCTTGAGTCTTAGACGGGTTTACAGAGACACCAAACTTTACAGAGACACCAAACTTTTGTGTGACAGAAATTTTTCTAACATAAGATTGCGTGTTTTAGATTCCTTATTCCATTTTAAAAATCATTGCCTATTGATATGGTTGTCCAACACGCAACCTTTCCCGGTGACGCTGGTACTGACGCCAGCAGAGTCAGTCAGCATTAGGTCAGTTTGTACACGTCATGTTTCTTGACTGACCCGATGCGCCAAAGGTTGTGGGTTCTATCCCCACCCAGAGCAAATATTTATATGGTGACATTTGTGTTTGTTCTGTATCTGGGTGTTGAATAAATGTATTTAAGTAGTATATTTGTGATTCATCTGTTGTCTGGCATCCCTAACACAAGTGCTGTAGGCGACTTACCACGGAGTCAGGTCAATGTATGAGATTTTTTTTTTCATTGGAAGTCCACTACTCGACATAAGCCTCCCCAAGATAAGAGGAATTTTGCCCATACTTGCCGCGCTGGGCAAGCGTGTTGGCAATCGCAGAGCGCAGCTCTTGCGAGGGGGATGCTGCTGCCCATCCAAGCCTTATGCATTTGATTTACCGCCATTTGTTGGTTCTGGTACCTTAGCCGCCTCTTCTGACATTTGTTGCAGAAGATGCTATTCTACTCTGCCAGCTTTGGCATCATAACTCTGAAAGGATACGTGCTACAAAATATCTGTTTACGGTAATATGTTCAGCTGGTCCAATATGACAAAAATAGACTGGCCTATAAAGGTTATAATATAAAAAAAATGTTCGTCATTACCCTTTGCAGCTAGCACAATTCCTTTAAGTTCATCTTAGTTTGTTTTAGTCAAGAGAACAAGTTGGTAGAAACAATAAATGGAATACTTCAAGCTTCACAGCCAAATTTCATAAAGTCTGCAGCTTAACTCGGCTCCTTGGGAAATAATTGAACAAATGGTGCACTGTAAACACGCTCGCACACCGTGCAGTGAACAATATCGCCGAGTTCCTATAACATGTTCCCCATTATTTCTCGCTTTGGCGAAATTTTCAATTTGGCCAGAACTGTTTAATACCTGAGCGGTATTGTGTTTGGAACAATGGCTCCTTCGGATTGTAAGGTGTAAGGTATTGTCCATATTAGAGCGGCATGTCTCGCGAATGGAGCGAGATTGTATAAGGGTTTTTGAAATATGAAAATTGTTGGGACATTGTACTCTGATCTAGTATAAATAACGTTGGGATATTTCCCTTACTTAAATTGAACACGTGTTTCTAGATTACATCAGCAACAAGCGACGCGCTCCGGCTTCGCGCGGGTGCAATCAGGATAAAAAATGGTTATTGTTGGTTATCTCTAATAGATTTTGCTAAGTTTTTTAAGGTTTACAATACTGTATTAAACTTTTTTGTAATATAATCGCAAAAAAAAAATGTTAATTTACGACATCACATTAGAAACTTTTAAAATTATCAGTGTTTCTCTAATATATTATGCATGTATTATACATGTAAACGTTTCTCTCTAATTACTGCATCTATAAAAAAACTGCGCCAAAATCGGTTCTACAGTTTTAAAAATCTAAGCATACATATTTATATAGGGACAGAGAAAGCAACTTTGTTTTATACTGTGTAGAGAGGACATTGGTGTCTGGATTGGTTGGACGGAACTCTTCATATTTGGATCATTTTCATAAATTTGTTCTAGTATTTTGATCATGTGGACAAAAATCAAATAGGGTCCAGATTGCAATTTCGCCGTCAGTAATGAGAAATATAGTTCAATCCGTCGCGGTAATTAATACTATGCTAGTAATGAGCTCTGAATAATGAAGTGGTCGCAGCGAACCGGCAGCAGTTATTCACGGGCCTACCGTTGCCGTGGCAACGGGCCGCCCGCCAGGACTACCAATTGAACTTTGGAACAAAAGGAAAGAATTAGTACACTCTGCATTAACAATTTATAGAGGTGCTAAGAGCAAATTCGCCTTTAGGAATCTTTTGTGATTTTAACTATACGAGCCTAACGGGCAATCAGAACCTGAATGTATCTAAGTACCGATGTCCAGGAGTTCTTACAATCTTGAAGAAAATACTTAAAGAAATATAATTATATAAATAAAGATTAAAGACCCGTTTCTTGAACCCTTTTCTATTTCTCCACGCAAAGTAACATATTATTCTATAATATTGACCTTCTCAATAACAATTCTAAAAAAGTCTTAGAGAAATCTGTCTAGCCGTTCACGCGTATTGCCGTGTTTAAGGGCAATAAATATCCACTTTTATATAAGTATACAGACTACCCTCACAACAAAGCCATTGTATAGCTTATATTTGGTTATAAATAGCTTTTAATTTTTAATATAAAGTGTTGGTTTTAGTATTCTCTTTAGTATCAAATTTACCGCACTTAATTATATGATAATTAATTAATAATGTTTTACGATAAAATAAAAATAAATGGTTAGAAAACAATCACATTAAAGCAATAAAATCTACTTAAATGTAAAAAAATGTATAAAAAAATTACTCCTCGCTTTTTATTTTTTTTTAAGACTGGCCAGCAATCGCTGATGCTATTTC
The DNA here is from genome assembly GCA_020976665.1 of Heortia vitessoides. Taxonomy (NCBI): domain Eukaryota; kingdom Metazoa; phylum Arthropoda; class Insecta; order Lepidoptera; family Crambidae; genus Heortia; species Heortia vitessoides. The sequence goes on from JACJUM010003174.1 coordinate 377,524, forward strand.
TTAAAACTTAAACAAGAATGACTGGACTTTTACAGTTTTTAGTGATGGCACTACCTTCCAATGTTTAGCATAATAATGGTATCACACAGAAGTGAACTCGCAGCATTAACTATTTAAAAAAGGTAGAAAAATATATAAAGCTCAAGTGGTACTAAAATTTCTATAAAGATACAAAATTAGATCCTAATTTGGCTTGATAAGGAGAAGCCTACGAAATGGTCTTTCACAAACAACATGTCGTCGCAAAAATTAAATTTCAGATATTAGAAAGCCTAAAAGTATTAGATATTAAGCCTCTTCATTAGGAGCCTCTTCACGGGCGTTTTTGCCCTCGTAAGGTTTATAATCCGGACAGGGTTCTTAATAAGGCTTATTGTACGACTTGTTTCAGTCATTCCTTTCGTCATTAACGTTGTATTTTCAATGAAGGCACATTATGGAGCCGGACAAGTTAATTTGGTTGGCAGATGTTTTTGTCAATAAATTCCACGTCAGAGCGCCTGTCGACAGACAGGATTGATACAGAACTGGCGGAAATTAACATAAAAAAAATAAGTTTTGCTATTCCGGAAAGTGCAGCGGCCAGTAATCAGAATATTATGTCAACGTATATTGGTGATCGTGCCGTGAGGTACTGGCAGTGTAGAATAGAACTTTCCTCTGGTCCAGGTGTCGTAAGAGGCGATTGAGGTACCAAAGCCGACAGATGGCGACATATCCATCCGAAATAGTGCAGCGCAAGCACAGGGTGGGGATGGGCAGCATGGGTCTATATCCAGCAGTGGCTGGAAAGATAATGATGATATAATGTTAGTGTATGTTCTTTCAACACAATTTATGGGTAATAATGAAAAGTAGTTAATAGGAATCCCAAAAGTTTGGTAACTGATAAGGCATCCGTAAAGTTCTGAAGTAGAATACAAAAAATAAACTATTCAACATTCGATATGATGTTCTAACGACCAACTTCTACGCCCGTCGAATTGCATTAAAACTTATAAATGCAAATTGAATTTACCCGAGAAGTGAAATAATTTGACAAACAGTATATTAGTGAGCCCGCCAGCGAAACGAGGACAAAAGAAATAAAATTACAACAATTCCGAAATCGGAGGTAAGAAAAGGGATAAAAAGTACACACCCGATTTGCAAGACCCATTTTAATAACTCAGCACCTCATCGCAGCGCCGAGTGCCGGCAAAAACGAGCAAAAGCGAACCGGGGCCGATGTGAAATTTTATTCAGAACAACGACAGAGGTGGGCGGCGTCATACGCTCGAGTTCTATGCGCTCGAATTTAATCCGCGCCTTTGATTGTTCGCCGCTCCAATTAAACTTGCGGTGTGATCCGAACATTTAAATTAGCTTACCTAACTTTCTTATACAGCCTTAACTATTGCGTATTATGCTTCTAACTCTGGCCACTTGTATTTATGACTACCGTATAGCGAAGTTAATTTAGGAATGGTTTAAATTGTCGATTGAAAGATAATGGAATAGTTGATATGGGACAAACTAGGCGAACATATCTTAACCAGGTAGAAGAGGTATTAAAGAAGGGCCAGGTCAGAAGTACCAAGAATAAACAAGCGTGTATTAAATAGACTAATACGAGTGAGGGAAGTGGGAGAGATATGCCGAGATAATAACTAGTGGAGATCCATAACTTCTGCCTATTTCGGTGGAGCACTGGCGTGGTGTATGTAGATTATCGATTCCTGCGTCAACAGTAAGCTATTTATTACTGTGAATTATGAAATCAATTTGGTAGTGGTTACAAAAAAAGAAGAAAAGATAAAACTTAGTATGTATACCTGATGTTGAACAACATAACAACAACATATTTATTTATTTACACGATTGGAATGAGATTACGATCATATTATTTAATATTGTGTCTTATAATCTTTCTGAAAAATATTTATCTCACAGACGAATAAATAATTCTCATATTATACGAGTATAAAGGCAGATAATCTTAAATCGCTTTTAGCAGTATATCTCGTATTAATATTTTTAATAAAAGAGATAATTACTTCTCAAACAGTAGTTATACAAGAGTTAATAAAAAATTGATATAGTGTGAACATTATTTATTTTAAAATGTATGAATCTGTAATAATATTATTAACGCGAAAGTACGTCTGTCTGTTAATTACTCTTTTACGGCTTCACCGGGGGACCTACTTTAATGAGATATGGCATGTGGATAGTACGAACCCTAGGGAACGAAATATAATTTTATCTAAGGCAAAACGGTATATAATTAAGTAGCAACCACGTGGCCGAGTTGCTTGCAGTATACTAGAACCCTCAAACTGGCCTTTGCCCAGCGGTGGACTTCCAATGGCTGCAATGATGATGATGATGAATGATTATACGAACTACAAAATATTACAACTAATTATATATAAATAGAACCTCGCAATTTCACTTAGATTACACGTAAATATGACGACGCTTTCGAGGACCTGGTTCACAATACGAATTGATCTGGAAGTGGCGTATTAGCTAGCAGGTTAGATCGGGCTGCTGGCGCGACGGACAGTCGTGGGAGCCGCTGCCACCACACGAGTTGGTCAGGTGCACGTAAATTTATGCACATGGATTGTTTACTGCCCTACATAATAATTTTACTATATACGCCGGCAGTGTAAAATTCCTTCGAACTCTGAGTTCATTACATCCGAACATACCAAGAACCAACAGAGTAAGATATATCAGAATGTACAGTGGATAAACCTTCTACATCTTGGAGTACAGTTGCCTAGTAAATTTGTTTTGTACACGTTCCAGCATACCTATGTACTTCCATTTATGTGGAATCCATGTTCAAGGTGATTTCTAAGTAGTACATACAAAACTCTAAGAGCGGACTTGACCAGCCCTTGGAATGTCTTAAAACAAAACCTAGGGTTCTCTCTCTCTCTCTCTTGCCTAGAGTCCTCAATGTAAGGTCAGAAGCAAGCGTTATCCCCAGATCAAGCAACTCAATGAATCTTTGCATACAAATTGTATTCGTAGTGTTAAGGTTCTTGAACACGAGGGGAACTTATCACTGAAAAGTCATCATCAACGTCAAACCAGCCGTTGGAAGTCCGCTGCTGGACATAGCCTCTTCAAGTTAGAAGGTTTTTTGCTCATTATAGCCGCGCTGGCCAAGCGTGTTGGCAATAGCAGAGCGTGGCTTTCGCGACGGGAATGCTGCTGCTCATCCCCGTCCTGTACATTTAAGCTGCACTACTTAGACAAATATATTGCTATTTCTCAGTTCTAGTACCTCAGTCACCTCTTACGACACCTGGGTAGGTACTATTCTATTCCGCTGGTAAGTATTATTATATTTTTTCAATAGGCGCGTATGACACGTGTGCTCTTATTTATAGACACTAAATCATATTGGAGAACCATTTTCAGTCGAGGGAGACCTCTTTTATGAAGTCGCAGGTATAAATATCGGGCTCATCTATTTCTGTCCCCAAACAAAGCCGCTTTGTTGATTTCCGATTTAAAGGATGAGAGAGCCTGCGAAATCACTGAGGAAAGTAATATGATACCTTCAGTTCACAGGGCTGACAACGACTTAGTATAAAGGTATATCTCTTAAAATAGTCATTGACATGGGCGCCTTGTCATCACCATCAGCTATTATCAAATTATCTGTAGCGGCACTATGGATGAATAAGGAACACCAGGCGGACCCAATGCGATTGGAGAGTTCAGTAAATTTATTTACAAAATGACTTCTATGATCTGATATGTCCCTCAGATAAGAAGCGTAAAGCACTTGTGTTACCGAATTCAGACAACGGAGGATTAACAAATGTAATTTTTTAATTCAAATTAAATACCCGTAAACGGAACAAACAAAAATTATTATTAATTATATAAATATTTGTCCTAGTTGGGGATCGAGTTTACGGTCTTTGGTGCACTAGATAGGAACACTACCGACTGCGCCTTCAGGCCCCTCATAGTAGCCGAGACCAATTGGTTGAAATGCAACTGTGTCAAGCTCAAATGAAACAATTTCGCGTCGTCCATGTTCTCTCCGCTGGCGGTAGTCTCTGCCTTCTGCAGACGTCTGAGTTGTCTTGCGTTAGGTTTGTTCAAAATAAAAACGTCACCCATTCCAATATCAACCGTCGTAAATGCTTCTTGATTTCAACGATCGCGAGGCAGGTTTGTTAATCCATCCAAATCCTCGTCATTTCCCTCTAGAACCATGACAGTGGCAGTAAAATTATCCCGGTTAGCGACGCGCTAATAATATCTATTCGATAACACGATATAGGCTCACCGTGGGGTACCGGCAGAAGAGAACGGTACCTCCCCTGTAACATGTGTCGCAAGAAGCAACTGAAATATTGGAACCGACAGAACAGCGAAGTTCTAATGCAATAGGGCGGAGATGGGACGCAGCATTCTTGTCGCCAGGCTTTGTTCTGCGGATACCACCACGCTTACTCAGCTAGAAAATTATGGGAAAAATTACCCCCTTTCATGAGGAGGCCTATGTACATCAGTGGACGTTATATGGCTACATGATGATGATGGTGAATTAGCCACTTAGATCAAATATGACGGTAATGCTTACCGTCATATTTGATCTAAGTGGTACAAAGAATGTTGTCTACAGACTGTAATGACTGTAGCGTTTGCAGACGTACTTGGTACTTTATCATTAGAATAGTCAATTCAGAGGCAAGTAATATGATATTAAATTAGTGGAATTAGGGCTGCTAACTTAGAAACTAATGCACAATAAGAGACGCCATTGAAAACACTGCTGGCAATATTGGTATCAAGGGAACGGTTAATTGGAAAAGTTTCATTTGCTAGTGTTTATGTGTACTTAGGAAAAGTCTTTAAGTGGATACTCGCTTGGTGGTGGAATTAAATCGAGGGAAAATGTTGTTTGGTGCTGTTTGAAAATGTTATGTGATTGCGTATTTAATTGATACAAAATACTCAGCTAATATTGTAATTCTAGGGAATACTATTGTAGCATTGCAAACAACAAACAAAATAAGAACTAAGATCGATATTCATCTGTTTAACGTTTATTCATATGAATTAGTCGACACATTTTATAGTCAACGTAAGAGCAGCCTATAGACATTAGTATTATCACATAGATATCAATAGCGCGTTGCTAGATAGACTTAAATATATTACGCATTATTACCTAGTAATTTCAGTTCTCACCTTTCAAACTGGATCCAGCAAAGCAAATACTTGCGGCAGAAATAGGTTAGAGCAGGGTACCAATGCATGTTACTTTTGTATAAGGTCTAACGAAACGAAAAGTCTGTTTAACGAATGAAACGATAAAATTGCAAAAAGTTTTTAATAAAAGATGTCGCTTATTTGGACAATGGTCAGTCGGGATATTTAAAAGTAAACTGTGTCTATTTGCGCGCCGTGAACTGGTGTTTATAATGAACCTCTCTATTTGTCCACTGCCACACAATTTCGCTATCATCGGGTCGCGGTGTGGAACGACTTAATGGACTTTTGCTGAATTAATTAATTTGTTCCCACCAAAAAGAAGTTTGCATTAAAATTGTATTCATTAAAATATGTTTTAATGAATGAAATTTCAGAAAATAATATTATACTTTCCAAACTCAACATTAAACTTAAAGGTTTTAAAAATAAACTTAATGGATTATAGTTAAATTAACTTAAATCAACGAATTAACTTTCTAGGAAATAAGTAAAATTGAAAGTCCACTGCTGTACTTAGGCCTCCCCAAGAAAGAGGGAATTTTGCCTATAATCGTCGTGCTGGACAAGCGTGTTGGCAATCGCAGTGCGGAACTTTCGCGACGGGGATGTTGCTGCCCATTCCCACCTTGTGCATTTGAGCTGCATTATTCCGGATAGATGCACCACCATCTGTCAGTTTTGTTACCTTAGCCACCTTTTACAACACCTGGTACAAGGGGAGGTACTATTCTACTGTGCCGGTTTCTTACGGCAAATTAAAAAAAAAAATTATGTTTGTTTGGAAGATTATTTGCAAACACATACATACAAACATTAATCACGCCTACGTCCAATCGGAGTCGGCAGAATCAGTAACGAACTTGGTATACCTCTCTCGCTGCCTTTACTCGCATAAGTCCTTTCATACACGCTCGTTAATCCTTGGTCTATATCTACACTTCTAGGCCGTCTTATATTAACTTTTTCACTCACGTCTACTCTATAAGCTTATTTGTATTGTTTATAAATCCAAACTGACCCATATTCCGTTCTAAATTCAATTAAATCAATAGGCTTCCTATTATTGGTTTACAATGGCTTCGATTTTGACATAAACATTCGACCTCTCTACATTAATAAAATTCTTTTGAAATAATGTAATAGGGTAGTTGAATGCAGATCGTAGATGTTGTTTTGACTTTGTATTTATTTATATAGTATTTATTACTACTGACTTTCGTACCACGACTTCGTCCGCACTGACGCGATTTCACAATCACGAATTTTACCTATGTAAAAACCAGTCTACTCAAAGGTTTAGTCTATTCAGATGCAAACTTTTATTGAAATTGTTATACCGGTTAGCGGCAAAGCGTAACAGGCTGGCACCCTTTCGCAATTATAGTATCAATACGGATTTTTCGATTGATTGATTTAACTGCCGTAGGACAAATATTTATCTGATGATATTTATGTTTGTTCTGTAACTGGGTGTTGCAAGAAAAGTATCACAATGCAAAAATAGTGTTTCGAGATATTGTAACTTTAATGATGTTTCTATTTATTTAAACGTCAATAAATTAAAAACTAAAATAGTCAGATTGCTGAAATGTCATTTGTAAATAGCTTATTTTATTTGGTAATTAGTAAGTTAAGCATTTAAAGTGCATCGAGCCGACTTATCACGGAGTCAGGTCAATGTATGAGATGTTGAGATAATTTATTAGTATATTATTAACTTGTTTAGTAGTTCTTGTGTATGTCCATACATCAAGTGATATCTAATACTCACCAACGTGCATGCATCGCTGGTTCATGAAACGTGTTGCTGCGGTACCAGGAACATGTTTCTGAGTATTAACGGTATTTTTGTCATAACAATCCGTTTCACGGAGCGTACGTACTTGGTAATGAGCGCACGCGGCTGGGTGCACAGATTGGGCGCAGTCACCCGTTGCCATGGCGACCACTCACCCGCCGGAGTTTGTTCGTATTTTTGTTCTAATTAGGACTTTAGCAATTAACAACTTGAGTTTTAATACCACCGAACACGGGCTAGTATGCAAAACAGCAGATCAAAATAATCGCAACATTTTAGTTATAATTTAACTCAATGGCCTGTATTTAATGATGCCAATTGCAAAATATTAGCATGGTTGATAAAAAAGGCACATTTTTTGTAACATTAAAATGATATAAATAGTAGAATGGTACCATCCCCTGTACCAGGTGTCGTGAAAGGCGACTAAGGTACCAGAACCAACAGAACCAATAGATACATAAGTAAAGGGATATACTTTCTAATTGTTTGTAATACAATTTCGATACATTTTAATTTCTATTTAAAAATATAATATAATAATAATTATATACGAAATTCGTTTCGTTAAGTATTTATTAATGCTTGACTTTGGCTTCGATTTTCTAATGCAATCTCTCACTTAAACAAGTATAATTTTGATGTATTTTCTAACAGAATATAGTTGAAAGGATTACATTGCTAGTACAATACTCCTCCAGGTCGGGAGGAGCATAGAAGGTTCCGGAGTGGCTCCCGCACGGGCAACAGCGGCATTGTCTCGCTATCCGCCGTCATCGCTAAATAGGCCACCCAGCGACCGTCGCGACCCGATGCCAGATAGCTTTAATTAGACATTTAATGGGCAATTATACTACACAATAGTTGGGTTATCTTTGGCCGCATGTAAATTTTACTGTCATTTTGGGAGATATTTAGTAGTTCCTTTAGATGTATTGTAGCGTTTTATACGACGCTATATGAAGTTGTACCTTATTTTTTTAATTATATATTTTTTGTGAAACTGGTAAAGGAGAATAGAAAGTGGGATTAGCTAGAAGCTTAAGATATAACTGAGTCAGAGTTAGACTTCTTACAAAGGTCGTCTGCATTGATACCTCATTTTCACCTATTTCTACCGCTAAATAGCAGTAGTGCTGTGTTTCGGTTCAAATAGTTAGAGATGATGATGAAAGAAGAAGAAGAAGAGATGAAAATCACTGGTTAAATGTGACATTATATCTTCAGTTCACAAGGTTGGCGACACACTAGTGATATCTTTGTGATGACACGAGCGTCCATAGGCTACGGTCACGTTTATCAACAAGCATATTGTATGCTCTTTTGCTGACTTCATAATATAAAATAAAAGATACCAAAACAGATAGATGGAAAAATAGCGAATTAACAGGGCTGAGATGAGCAGCAGCATTCCCGTCACGAATTTATAAGCCTGTCTGGCACGGAAGTTAGGTCATTATAATCACATGATGAACTAAATTTTTAACATGCACTTTTAACCTATTTTTATTTTAAAAACGAGCGAAAAACGAAAACAAACCGCTCAGCTCTACAGTTGAGTTTACATATTTATCAAGCATACATGCTTAGATATATATGTGAACTCAAATGTAATGCTTAATTGTGAAGTTCTAAACAATAGTGTACACGACAGCTAAGTGCGCCGCGGTGAAGTAATGAGATACCTCTCTTATAGGCAAGAGGTAGTCATTCAGCAGATTACATAGAGAACATTACACATCATTATATATTTCTAACTTCGAGATTAGTAAACCACTTGAAACACAAGCGCTACGCTCAGCTACTGTTTCTATCTAATAATAATAACTTTATTCAACAAAAGGAAACTAAAACTATAATACACTTTGATGCTGAAGTACCTAAACTAGGTTTAGCCTTTTCTAATAAGCACTTATGCTTTGTAATGTGCATGAAGGTGTGAACGAATGTGTGTGTATATGGTCTAATATAATACAATGTTAACATATTATTTACGTAATACCTAGACTTAAAAAAATACACGAAATGTTTATCATATGGTTGTTGCAGGGTCTCCAACTAATTTAAAGAATATTTTAATTTAATTTTTAATCCCCATTAAAACTACGAAATGATTAATAAAAAAAATACCGAAAGTATGAATGAGCTGATATATTATACAAGGATGAATGAGCTTATTAGAGTTTATGGTATTAATGTTTTGATATTGGATAAAAAATAAAAAGTTTTTTCCCTCTACCGCCATCTTTTTGATTTTTTCTACGCAGGTTGCTTGTGTTGTTTAAGTTGAATACAATACAAGTTGTATTGTGTTTAATAATACAATTTGTATTGTTTACATCTATAGCGGCTTCATCTACGTTGCCCGCGTGTTTTTTAGGCGTAGGGCGGGTTTGTTTGTACGCGCTATACAGGCTCCTGGGGACTCCTGGGGTTTCGTGGAGGCTAGCTTGTTCATGTTAACCCACCGCTCTTGGCTAGGGTCATCCAGGTCTTAACAGGGTTTTCCTCATCAGGGAATTGATGTTTTTCCCGATTTAATGCAACACTATATCGTTCTCCCTTACTGAAGCTAGAAGATGCCTTGATATTGTAGTAATCGAAATTTCTAACATCGGCATGATACCCTCACAGCAGCTCATGTACATTTGTGTATCATCTATCATTTGTGATAGCTTTACCGCAGTTTGACTCCACAATTCATTGTAACAACATATTAACTCACAGCCTTGATTCAAACAAAAAGTTATCTCCCGATACGAGCGAGTGCGAGCCTCCATAAAATGCGAGTAGAGCGCGGCCGGACACGGACCCGCACGCACGTTTTTTCTTCACTTTGCCTTCGAACCATCGACGGTGGAGCTTTTCTAAATTACTATCTTATGTTCACTGCACTTTACAAGCTTCCATATCAATAACAATAAATTTTTTCATACAAGATCATATGAAGTCAATAAAAATATTTATTATCTAACACATCTACTGACTTCAAAAGCCTATATACAGCCACATTTGCAATCAAGAACTCCAAATCTGTTTTCGAGGAGCAAGCCTGTTACTTTTTTTGTTTTTACTTTATACTCGTGTAAAACTAGAGTCATTATATATAAACCTTGTACTATATAAGATCATAATTACACACATTCATTCACACCTACATGCACATTACATAGCATAAGTGCCTAAGTGCCTATGAGAACAGGCTAGACCTAATTTAGGTACTTAATCATCAAAATCTCTTTTAGTTTAAGTTTCCTTTTGTTGAATTAAGTAATTACTATTATTATTATCCGACGAAATTAAAAATTGGAATAGCTGCAGGTGGATAACGTATGAAGCCTGCTTGAAAAACGAATGAAGAACAAGACTGCATGTCAGCTTGCTTGGACTAATCTTAAACATTGTTTTAAAAAGTATATATTACGAGCAGTTTCGTTTTCTGATACCTGACGTGCATAAGTGTACATGGCATCTATTTAAATTTTATCACAGTTTTTACTTTCGATAATTGAGAAAGCACTATGCTGGAATCAAGAAGTTCCTAGTTTCAAAGACTCAGAAGACATTGGTACCTCACTCTCACCTGTTTCTTGTGTGCTTTGCTCCTTATGTTTCCCTATTGCTGTGCTATTCTAGTTAGATGAGAATCAAACCCAGGAATTTTGGCGCATAAAACAGGATCACCATCTGCGCCATCGGACCCGTCGGACCGCAACTTAATGATATTGTCACAAAATAATATTGAAAGAGTTCTATGGAAAGACCATCCAAAAAAAGCCTATGCTTGCGTGTGCCCGTGCGTATTGTGGCTAACGAGATGACAACTTATATATTTCATATCCGTTAACCCATGCGAATACTGCCATGGAATAGTCTCTCAGACAGCTAGCGTTCATTAATTCATAAATTGAATAAAAACAGGCGTTTAGTATACTGGCTTTTTGAAATTAATAACTGTTTACCATAATTTCAGCTGAATGCACTATATAACCATTGCATTAAAGAAATATACTCTAAAGAAAAGATAACAGAAAGCTTTGAAAATATTTTTTCTTGTTTTATTCCTTCATATTGACTCGCGCTCCCAATATCCTGCGTTGAATAGAACGTATTTTTTGCAAATACATTTTCTCCTTGTTGGACTTCTACGGTCGATTATAGTATAATAATTTTCTATTGCATGATATTGCCGCGCTGGGCAATAATGGGGACAAAAACTTCTACGAGAATGCTGCTCCCCGTTCCCGCCCTGTTACATTTGAGTTACTCTGTTTCAGATGGATGTACGCCTCTTACGACAGAAGAGAAGTAGGTACTATTCTAGTCTGCCGGTACCACACGGCACAGTATAGTTTACGGTTAGTTGTATATACAATGGGTGGATTGTAAGGACTCATTCCCAACTTTGAACCTGCGCATGTTACACGTTCATTAAAGTTCCACATTACCGTAATAAACAAGCGTCACATTCCCTAATGGTGGAGTCAGAAAATGGCGACCAACTTTCATTAACATTTGCATACAACGCGCAACGCTTTTACTGCTTACCAAACCCATAAAATAGAAGACCAGCGCGGAATCGAAGTGGTCTAATTTAGATAACAGTCGAACGCGTATCGCCGCCGCGAATATCACGAATTACACCAACTACCGACACGCACGATACGTGACTCCATGACCTGGTACACAACATACCAAACATACGCAAAAACCAACCTTATCACAACACAGTAAAGGTTTTTCGAATGCCCACGACGGGATCCGACTATAGGAATTATTTGCCAAGTTTATTGAGTGCGCGCGGGGCGATATTTATGTGATACCTATTGCATAAAGTGGGGAACGATTTTATTATGGGCCTTTTATAGCGAGTATCGCCGATACATCGTTTGTTGCTTTGATACATTACGAGTTGAGTACAGCTTTGTACATTTTCTTAATTAATGGTCTTTGATTTCTAAGTAAGTAACGTAAACGGCTTATGAATTAAATGCTTAGTACATTGTATTTGGTAAAAACCCTGGTATTATTTCTCGCGGGCGTGTTGCGGGCGGGGCACCATGATGATGGAAATCGTGAAATAAACTAAAATGGGAACCGAACTTGTCGGAATGTAATGTGACCAGAAACGGTTAACCGACATTTTACTTGCTGTACGTATTGTTTGCCATATTTGTAGAACAACGAAATTTGATAACATTATATTTTTACCGAACTGTGTCTGACAGATTTTCAAAATATTTTTTGCTTTTGGCTTATGAATCTCTGGAACTTTTGCCACATTAGTAGGTTAGTTAGGTTTGAGTTTTGACCACAAGCAGCGGAGTGGGTGATGCAAGCGAAACTTTAAATTACTTTTGGTTAAATAATTTCCAACTAAATGAAACTTTGGTGTAAATAAAAAAATCTAAATGATAACAGGTCAATTGATACAGCAACCAACGTACTTTTGACCAACTAAAATAATAAAATGAAAATGAACGAAACGTTTTCGAGAAAACGAAATTCAGCCAAAATATCAAATTACTGAAGTGAATTCGTATCCGATATCGAATTTTTACAGTATAACTCTGCTGATACAGTCCTGTCTTAAAGCCTAATTAAGTTAAAACCATAAACGTTGCTAAGTTTCAATGACCACACAAAAATATAGAATGGTAGTAGAAATATATAATAATATAATATATAATAATGAGAGAACTAGGTAAAAAAATTATAAAAAAGAGCGAGGTCAGAAGTATCAAGAATAAACGAGCGTGTATGAAAGGACTAATGCGAGTGAGGAGAGCAATAGAGTTATGCCAAGATTGTATCAAATGGAGATCCAGTATCTCTGCCTGACACAGGCGTGATGTGTTTGTATGTAAGTTTCAAGAAAAAAAATTCCTATTGTATTTTAGGATACTTTGGTAAAATATAATAAAATTATGGTTATTAAAAAGATATTAGAACAGCTCTAAACTTGGGAGAAAGGCGTAGTTTCTTCGGCGTACAAAGTATTATTCCTTGAAGCATGTTAAAGTTAGGGAGTTGCAGCAAGTCGGCGAGTTGATTCCATTCATTCGAGAGCCCGGCGCGCTCTAGCACTCATTATGCTGAGAGCATTTGGGACCGCGAGGGCGGCGCTGCTGGCCCCGCCCGTCGCCTATACGTGCAGTGGCCGCTCCACTTGATGCTACTTTCTCAACTAGCCAAGGCTGATTTGAACTCTTTGATAAAACATTCTAGCATCGGTGACTTTTCTGCGTCATCTACGAACCATTCCTTCCGCACCGCAATAAAACTCATCGAAGAATTTGTGTTGTTCCTAAAACCAAAATAAGGATGATTTTGCAAAACACTACCCCCATTTTCAAAACTTAAACTTTAACGTTGAACAATAGATCCCTGAGCTTAAACGCTGCGTCGAAATAAAGCAGAATTGATCAGAAGTCCGTCAACGGAGCTGCGACTTGAATCAGCGCGATTCACTCCAAACTGAATGCTCGCCGGCATGCATTGAATATCGAATGCCCCTCAGTAGCCCCAGCGCTCCCGCCGCTCAACTTACATTTACACGTATTCTAAGAGAAACGTGTGAGTTTAAAGCTGGAAAGAGTTTAAAATGCTGCATCCAATAATTATATAAAGAGGTACAATGACGGAATCAAACGTTACGTACTAGTAGCTCGATGAAAGTGTCAAAACCAATCATATATATACATTTGAATTGGCAAATATTTCGAAATACCTTTACACTTTATGAAATAACTAGGTGAACGCTTGAACACATTAATAATACTGAACGTAAGGACCTAAAAGATTGTAGCGAGCATTTTGTTGTTAATGTACGGTCCCATTATGTTTCTCATACCGGCTATAAAGAATTAAAGCGGAGCGCCCAGGAGTGGGGTTCATTTTTACGTCCATGTAATACTCGCACTCATTAGGGCGAAGGCAGCTAGATTTCCAAATAGATCTGAGCACAATAAGAATACGCCTCTCTTAATTTATTCACGGTGGAAATATTCCCCGCTAATGAGGCTATTGTCTCACCGTTTCTGTATTTGTTGTCGGTGTTAGCATACACGAATTTTGGGGTGTATGTAATGCTGGTGTCGACGTAACAATGGGGTCGAGAACTGAAATTAAATTTTAGAGGCGCTTAATATTGTTAAACCGTTTTTTGTCGCACTTGATACGATTTAAATGTAAGATTTAGTGAATAGATTAAAAGGTTTTCTTGACGTTATTAAAACAGACTGATGTGAGGAGTTGGTAGTTTTAACAAAGAAATAATAAATAACAGTATTTGATGTACGTAATGTTAATACTTTATATACTTGAGTGAGTTACACTTGAAAACGGCTGAATATAGTTTTATTAAAAGTATTTTTGTCCACAAGATGGCACTCGTAAAAAAAAGTTTTAAAATTAGCAGCCCTAGTCAAAGTTGGCGTTATTCATCCCCGGTATCTCAAAATGCAAACAAAACTGATAACAAATTTGATAAAACCGGCAGCGTGGAGCCTTCCAAAAGCGCCTGCACGAAGGGTTGAAGAAACGAGGGCCGGCGCCGGCGAACTTTTCGAATTAATTAAAAAGACGGTTGATCCCGCGTCATCACCTCCGGAAAATCGCCGCTAACTAACCGTCCTTATCCGGAGCACATCTACAAAAGGTCCGACAAAACTTTAATACGCTTTAAAAGTTTCCGAATATTTCACTGTTTCAGCCACTTAAGACAAATTGCTTCGCCCGTTTTGGAGTTTTTTCTTGTGCCGTAATTTCACCGTTCGTTGGCTCATTCGGAGAGGGAATTCGTGTTTTCTTATCCTCGAGTCGAATTGCAGCGAGCGAGCCTTCCAGACGCCTTTCAGACGTACGCCGACTCTGCCAGTTTGCGCACTCGAGAACACTCCCTGCTCAAATTATGATACAACTTGTTCGCATTAAAACTTATTTTGCTGGATTTATATCTTTTATGTGTACTCGTAGTTAGAGCAGGCTTAGTTTCGATACATTTCATACATATTTCATTCAACTTGATATTCTGAACTAATGCGAAAGATAATAAAATAATAAAAATGAAGAATCTTGTTTGTTATCATCAGACATAGGACGTCCTTAGCTTAGCGGTAGCAATGCTGAGCCGTTCGATTCAGTTTGAGTACCCCTATCGGGTCTAACGACTCTTGGAACAGAGGGAGCAGTAAAAGGTATTATTATAATCTGTTACTACCTCGCGGCTTACAATTACTTAGAAACTAAACGTATGATGAATTCATAATATCAATTATTTATTATTGCCTTTATTTGGTACGTGGTATCAAAGCATAGTTAACTGCATTTTGGCTTGTTAGGGCAAATACAATGATTGACGCAAATGGGGCACGAGTGAGGGTTGTTTCGGTGTTTTGCATGGTGTTTGACCAACATTTACAAACTGCTTCTTTATGCCACGTACGAAAATGTTTACGAACCCGTTGTTGGAACTAATAATAAATTATAAATTCCCACAACATCTCATACTCGTACATTGACCTGACTCCGAGGTAAGTCGCATTAAGCACTTAATTCATCACTTGTGTTATGAATGCTAGACAACAGAAAAATCACAATCTACTTAAACACATATATTTAACACGCAGACTCAGAACAAACACAAATATCATCATATAAATATTTGCTCTGGGTGGGAATCGAACCCACGACCCCTGGTGCATAAGACAGGATCACTACCATCGGACCTGCCAAATATCGGGATTTTAACTAGTTACTCCTTTATAGCCTTGTTTTAGTACTTAATAATTATACTTCAATGACACATACCGAAATACAGAACAGAATACAGATAAAACAACATGTGTGTCAGAAGCTAGTTCATCAACTTGCAACGTCTGATTTAATTATTTGGGCTAAAGTTCTCTCGCCCAAATAATTCATATAGTAAACAAACAAAAGAAATTAAAACAAAATTACGTATATAAGTAATTAATATTTATAAAGTACCTATGTTATATAAAAAAAAACATATAACTGTTGTGTCCCATAATCACATTTGTCCTTTCATAAACGCTCGTTTATTCTTAGTAAATCTATCCTGGCCCTTCTTTAATACCCCTCTTACTTTAGTTAAGATATGGTTGCCTTGGTATACCAACTCTTCTTTTTATTTCCGGTCTATAAATTTATGCAGTAATTCTACCATCTATAGTCTATATCTATCAAACCATCTCGAATATATCAATATCAACTAAAATGTAGACAAAATACCATTAATTTAATTTGAAAACACGTTAGATTGACAACAGTCATTTTAATCACCATCAATACAGCCATTGGAAGCCATTCGGACACAGGCCTCCCCAAGAATGGGGAAATTTTGCCTATAATTGCAAGAGTGTTGGCAATTGCAAAGCACAGCTTTCACTATGGGGATGCTAATGCCTATCCCCTCTCTCTGCATTGAGCTACATTGATTCGGGTGGATATACCGCTAGCGGTTCGGTTTTGGTTAAGCTTTTATTAAACTTAAAAGCTTAAACTTTTATTTTGTTTTTTTTATCAATAAAGTCTTATTAATTGGATAAAACAGGTTATAACAAGCCTCTCGTTTTTAACTCTTATCTATTTTGTTGCATCGGCGTGTTCCGGTTTGAAGGTTGAGAGAGGCAGTTAATTTTTTGGATAATGTACATAATATCTTCAAGTCAGATTGGCAATACGCTAGAGATATCCTGGTGTTATTACGAGCATCTACAACCTGCAGTGTTGCTTACTATCACGCAGACTGTATGCAAGTTCTTCAACTTAGTCTAAAAAAAACACGTGAAACTTATAATATGCTGTAACAATAACAGAGGTAGGACTGACCTGTAGAGTGGTATGCCGGCGTCGTCCCGGAACCAGAATACCATGTAAACTTTGTCGTTGGCGGCAGTGCCCAGGTCGCAGGGGAACTGCGCCACCATCCCCTCCACCGCCTGCACGTCCACCGTGCGCACGCCCGCTGTTGGACACAAACAAACTACATTTTAATAACAACTTCATAATATCCCGCTCTGATCTCGCGAGCCGTGCGGGGATGGCTGTAGCTAAATGCACAGTTGCGGTTGCCATGCACGCAGGTGAATATGGGCACTGGGTCGCTCATAAATGAGCAACCTCATCTCGCTCCCGGTGGAATTGACGTCTGAGTAGTCCAGATACGTTCGCAAAAAAAAACTAAATAATATACTGGTTAGGCACAGAGTTCTTATTTCTTTCGTACTTGAGTTAAGTACTGATATGATGTCCCCATTTATCTATATGATATATATTACATATATAGAGATTTAATATAAATATTTTTTTAATGTTCGTTTGTACTTCCGAATAAACAGTTTTCACTAATTAAGGTTATTAATTGAAAGATTAGCATATACGGTACTTAATAAAAATAAAAATACTTGTCTGTTTCTTCCAGCTAATCGAAAATGGCTGTTCCCATTTTAATGGGACTTTCACTACCAGATACTTTGATATTCAAAGAAGTAACCTAACCCAGTCTTATAATGTTCTCAGGGGAACTGAAGTTAACACTAAGCAGTTGATCTTCACTGTCTCGGATTGATATACCGCCATCTGTCTTTCAGTTCTGGTACCTTAGTCGATATGTATGGTAGCTCATATTTTTACTATAGTAACATTCAACGGATTAGCTTTCCGTGCATTTTTATTTTCCGGACGAATCGCAGTGGTCTGAAAATTATAATTCACTCGCAAAATAATAAAAAGGGAGCTACAATCCGGTCGGCTGCAGCTGTATCGCAGCGAGTTAATTTCAAAATTGGTTCGTGAAAATTGATGAAAATTGTAATCAATAGTCTGAAATGCAGGTTTCAACGAGGGTTCAGGTGAATGGCTGTCATAAAGTTTTACGAGTGCATTAGTCTTTGTTTCTTTTGTCTGTCTCTTCTTTAATGTTATTTGAAGTTAACCGCTGTTTTTATGAAATGAATTATTAAAGAAGAATATATTTAAGTGAATATTTCTTTCAGCAGGTATAATACTTTAAGAAAGTAAGTAGTTATTAAAAATTTTTACACCTTCTTAGTGCATTACTTTCCGTTGTTTTTTTGTTTTATGATATGAAAATATGTCAATTACATATGTTGAGGTTTAACCTTTTATATATGTAACGGGCCTAAGGGCGCAGACGCTAGTGATCCTACCTTATGGGCCAAGAATCGTGGGTCCCCCCCAGATCCCCACCCAGTATAAATATTTACATGATGATATTTGTGTTTGTTCTGTGTTTGAGTGTAAAAATATGTATTTAAGTATTATACTTTTAATTCTTTTATTATCTGATGTCCGTAACACAAGTGCTTTAAGCGACTTACTACAGAGTCAAATCAATGTATGAGATGTGTAAATATTAAATTTAGATTAATTGTACTATGACTTGAATAATCACGGATTAACCGGTGACCTGAAAATGATATGAACCGAATTTGGTCAGTCTTCAGCTCTGACCTTATACTAGAACAACTAAGGATAGATAAATCTCAGATAAGAAGGCCAGGGGACGCCACATCAAGTGGAGGCGTCCGCCCGACAGCGTAGTTGGTCGTGATCCTATCGTATGGGATAAAGGGTCCGATTCCCACCCAGGACAAACATTTATATGATTAATAATTGTGTTTGTTTTGTGTCTGGGTATTAAATATGAAATATATATATATTTATGTGTAATATTTGTGAATCCTCTGTTGTCTGATGTCCGTAACATAAGTAAACTTTAATTTGCTTTAAGTAACTTATTTCGGAGTCAGGTCAACGCTTGAGGTGTTGTGAAAATTTCTTATTAGTTATTTACTATTAATTGTAGGTGGAGGATGATAATACCGTAACCCCTATGTCGCTTCATGGTAATTTACTATTCCATATTTAAACAGACATAAAGTTCGGTTCTATAGTTTCAAAGTTTATCAACTACATATAAACACATATTTATGACATATACAGATGATAATATAATTAACAGAACGAGTAGAATATCTCAAAATTTTCCTAAACAATATGTTTCATCTACAGACGATTAATGTTTTTTTTCGAGAAACCCATAATAGACATAACGTCGTTGTTGAGCCACATTGGGTCATCCTATAATAGCCGCGTGCTCTGTGGCGGCGTGCCCTGTGGCAGCGGCCCTCGAGTAGCCTTCGGGCACAGTTACGTTGTTTACAAAAGAGAAGGTTTTAATGAGTTCTGACGCACTACTGTGGTCGATTGTAATAATAATTATAAATACTTAATTGTACACCAAACATAAAAATACATGATAAAACAAATAAATAAAAGAAATCTTTGTGCTAATATCTATGAAAAAATGGCGTGAATAGAGTTTGTTATTGTGAAATACGAGATGGTGATTTAAGGAGGCATTTACTGACCTTTAAGTTCTCGATCGGGTATTAAATTACTCTTTTAATATTATGGACTACATGTATCATAACTAGGCAGTTTAATAGGCCGCTGCTAAAACATTCAGTGTCTATGGAATAATAAACGAAGAACTCATTAGCTTAAAGTACATTTCGCCAAATATATTCCCGTCCGAGAGGCCATTAACAAATGTAACTGAATAAGACCCTTTTATAATTAAGTGATCCGGATACAACTTGGACAGCCGTAACCTACCCCGGAATTATGTTACGACATTCATATCTGATCTTATATCATGTTATATAATATATGTTATTATCTCCATTATATATATATATCTCCATAGACATGAGGTACCGGCAGAGAAGAACAGTACCTCCCTCTTTCCCAAATGTTATAAGAGGCAACTAAATAGTCTGAACCGATAGATGGTGGTATATCTATCTGATACAGTGCAGCTTGAATGCACAGAGCGGTATAGGCAGCAGCATCCCAGTCGCGAAAGTTGGACTCTGCGCTTGTCAACATGCTTACCTAGTGCGGCAACTATGGGTGAAATTTCTCCTATTTTTCTTTCTTCAGCAAATCAGTGGACTTTCAATGGCTGATATGATGATGATGATGATAGTCTCCATTATATATCACTTTGTTAGTGTAGTATATAATTTAAAAATTTCGTTTAGTTGAAAAACGAGTATTCTCTATTTAAAAAACAATATCATAGCTTTCAATTTCTTGCATGGCCAAATAGTTATTTTTTGTAAAATAAAAAAGTTACCTACATACATACACCAAGCCTGTGTTCCACCGGGCGGAGACTATTGATCTCCACTTGTTACTGTCTTGGCATACCTCTCTCGCTTCCCTTACTCGCATTAGTCCTTTATACACGCTCGTTAATTCTTGGTACTTTTGACCTGGCCCATCTTTAATACCTCTTCTACCTGGTTAAGATATATTCACCTAGCTCGTTCTATACCAACTCTTCCATTCACTTCCGCTCTATATATTTGTGCAGTCATTCTACTTTTATCCATTATTTCTACATGCACAAACTACCTCTCAAACACACACTGTACATACTTTGAAGTGTTTATAAGCGAGTAGATCGCGTGATTCTTCAGCAATACCCAACATTGACTGCTATATGTCAATTTTAGAACCAACAAACCTCTATGAACAACTAGTCGGACCGTATTTGACACTGTTTAGCTGCCTGCAAAAACATAATTATATCATAAAACATTACTAAACACCTAGGTGGTGTAGCCAAGAGAACTAATTAACACATATGTTACACACTGAGTACTTTGACGTTGCACTGCGTTGTGCACGCACACAATATGCACGTTACACGTCGCCTTCATATTTTTTATTTAGCTTGCCTGCCATGTTTTATAGTAACTGCTTATTGTGATATGATCTGTTTATATTTGTCTGGAGCTGGGAGTTTTTATGTATTTTTAGAATTGTATTCTTTTCCTTATTTGTAACTTAATTTTCGTTGCCTAATTGTGGTTTACTAAAACTTTTCATTAGCATTATTCTGTCTTTATTTACTATGTTTAAGTTGTATGTAATTACGCCGACATTTTTTCAAAATAAATAAAATAAAAATATCTGCTATTATATGAATACAATACGTTTTAATTGTATTTGCGTCTAATTAAAGTACTTTGACAAATTTATATTTTCTTGAATAATATTATAAATGATTTTCATAAATATATGAAGAATCAATAAAACACCTTAGCATGTCATACGTGTGGTAGCTTTCTCAGACCTCGGCCTACTTGACTGACAGGTGGGTTAGTTCTCAGTACAAATAGATTCGATACAACTGTAAGTCTGTAGCACCTACTTGTTGGCAAACTTGTTTCAGCAGTATATGTGGTTGTTATACGTAGGTTAACTGATTAAATCATTACCATAAAAAATATCAGCAAATTATTATTTTTCAATGGTAAACTCTAATCAGTAGAGATGGGCTTACTCTTTGATCAGACTGGCTCTATATAAACATCTCTTTTTTTGTATATAATGCGTATTTTGTTAAAAATAATTAAACGTACACAAAATAGTAAATTTTCACGTATTCTGAATAACTGAAAAAAAATAACACATTATTATCTTCTACGTTATTTATTGTATTGTATTAACGATAACATTTACATGATGAAGATTTGTTTCATTTTGTATCTGGTTATTAAGTATAATATATATATATATATATAAGTGTTAGATTAGTGATTCCTTTGTCGTCTGATTTCCGTAACATAAGTAAATTTAAAGTCTCAGAAAGATCTTACACATTATCAATGTCTGAGATGTTGTGAGATTTTTTTAAATTGACTATTGGCTAACAAACAGCTAACAGCACGCCCAACAGCAAAGATCAGCTCGTTACATTAAAAATAACAAAACCATTTGCAAAGAGAACAACCTCCCTCACGAACGTTTCAAATTATGAACCGTCAAAGTTTCTTAATTCAGGGTATTTTTAGCGAGTCGCCGCAACTGCGTCGGGGCACGCGAGCGGCGCCGTAAAACACAACTTGTGCAGCACAGTGTATTGTAAGTTCTACGACCGTTTTGCGGTAACAACTACACTTTACGAGGTAACTTGGTGAAATATATTTATTATCTTGTTCCCGCTTTATTATCTTTCTCTCACTGTGTGATGCTCAACTACTGTTTAACGACGGCGGGCGTGACAGTGCATTCGGCAATGTCCTGGGGTAGGGTCGTGAATTTGATCTCCACCCACGACAAACTTATATATGAAGAATATTTATTTTGTGTTTGTTCTGTGTGTGGGTGTTAAACAAATATTTTAATTATTATATCTATTGACATTACATCTGTCACTCATAAAAATCCAGACATTAATAAAAATTAGATATACATTGTTCAAGTTGTTATATAGATATATATGCCACAATAATAAAAACAGTTAAAATATTAAATTGTTTTACTATTGTGGCAGGTATATATATATATATATATATATATATATATATATATATTAGCATGCTAAATGCGTGCACATGACTGGTCGTCTTAAAATCTTTGCCACTCCTGATTCAACATGTTCATTCAAATGTTTCTTTTTGGCAACAATAGAGCAAAAGTCAGTATATCAATTTCTACCGCCAAATAGTAGTTCCGGTTTGAAGGGTGATAGAGGCAGTGATATTACTGCGTAAATGTGACATAGTATCTTCAGTGATGACACGAGCGTCCAAAGGCTGCGGTTGCATTGACGATCAAGCGGCCCGTACATTTGCTTGCGGACTTCATTCAGAATATAAAAAAATAATATAATAATAATTGAATTCTACAGCGCTAACATTTCTAGCACTCAATATGTTTGGCGGGAGTTAATAAAAAAATCTACCAAATTAAAATGAAATGTAAAGCAACTATTTAAACCATTCAGTTGGCTAGGTCATTCAAATAAATATACGAGTGTTAACTTTCAGCATGCATAATATTTCGTCATTTGGACATTATTTGGACATGAGTTATGAAACACAGTAGATTTATAAAATTAATTTTATTTTAATATAATTGCGTGCCGTTTGGCAGTTAATAATACTTCGTTCTTCCAAACTAGGTTTAGATAAGTAGATAATGATGTTTAACGAGGTACCGGAACTGACAGATAGCGGTATGGCCATACGAAAATGCGTAAATGTAATGTATGGGGCGGGCAAGTGTAGCAGCATCACCACCACCACGCTTGAATAGTGCGGCAATTAAGGAAAATTCCCACCATTGTTGTGTCCAACAGTAGGTAAATTACGGTGTAATTTCAAGTAAATTGTAGATTTGGGTCAATCGCTGCTATTATTTTTAATTATTGAAACTGACCGAAACTCGATAAAAGTTGATTGTATATACAGTTGTTCTCAAACCGTGATCCACGGACCACGGAATCTCTAAATGAATTAGAATGTTGTCTGCAAATATATTTCTTTATATTCCTTACTTAAAATGTTATTTAAATTAAAGACTATTGATGGGCAGCTCACGGTCGCCAGCATGGCATCAGGGTTGTAAGACTCAACGATTACTTTATTACAATAATAAATGTGAACAAATTTAGGATGATTTTTTTACGTTTTGAAAAACCTTTTGATTGCTTTCATAGAGACTAAGACGCATTTGTCTCTCTTTAAGATATAAAGACATATTAAGACACATTTATTAAGGTTTAGACATCACTAAGATAAATTTTGAATGAGCTGGTAGTCACTGCAGAGCCGCAGTGGCGATGGGACTTGTATTTTCATCAATATCATTATTTTTGTATTTTTTGTCGATAAGTTCTTGTCTAGTTGCGAGGTGACGGCCGATTGAAATAGTACCTTCCTCTGTATCAGGTGTCATAAGAGGCAACTTAGGAACAAGAACCGACAGATGGCGGTATATCTCTCGCAACAGAAAAGCTTAAATACTACAGGGTGGGGATAGGCAGCAGCATCTCCGCCGCAAACCTTGCATTTTGCGATTGTTAACACGCTTGCCCAGAGCGGCAATTATAGGCAGAATTCTCCCTTTCTTAGGGAGGCCTATGTCCAGCCGTGAACTTCGTATAGCTGTAATGATGAAGTTTTTGTCTTGCAGGTCTCCTATCTGAAAATTTAAGAACTAATGACATTGTGAGAATGTCGCCCCCCCTACCAAATCAATATTGGTGTGTAATTATCACGTTAAGTGGCCATTTAGTAATAACAACCACCCGCAATTTTGACATCGTAATGACCGCCTCTTGGACATGGGAATTATTTTGCTGCTTGAAATTGGTACAGTCCAGTTTTTTTCATGTGTCAAAAATATATGAATGTAAACACGTAAGTAAATACATTCCACCCTTTTTAAAAGCATTGTGTGAATTGATGTTTATTTAAAATCTTCTTTTATGTAATGTATATACACCACTGTTTGAATTAAATATTGACATAAATTACTATGAAGTAAATATCAATTGTCTATTGAATGTCAAGCAAATTAAAAAAGAGTTTTTACAACATTTTATAAATTATAGTCGAATTTCGACCACTGGGCATTGTCTTTGATTAACAGGTTTTATAACCACGCAATAAGAGAAACATGTGGTGTGAGAGATTAGTTTATCAGATTAAACGATTCATATTAAGGTAGTTTGAGAATGTAAAGCAGTTGGTCGTTGTAGATGTACAGAAGTTTCATGACTAATGCGAATAAGGGAACCGAAAGAAGTATGCCAAGATCGTTGCAAATAGAGATCGATAGTCTTTGTCTACCCTGATTGGACACATGTGTGATGTATGTATGTATGTACTCCTGGTATATAAGAATGGAAGTTACACGAAAGATAGAAATATGTTAATTTTATTAATGATGTGCTGAATTGTGGGTTTCGCTATCTAACTGTTTAAACTTAATATTATGCTATAGAGACACTTTTACATGTGACAGGAAACTTACAAAATATTCATCAGTTTAGTTAGTATTAACACAAACGTTTTTACATAAGCAACTTACATTTCTTGAGTGAATCTCCCAACTAAAATTACGCCTTCCCATTTTTTTAAATAATTTTTACTTCTTTTTTATAAAGGCATGCGTACATTGACCAGAAGCAGGTTAATTAAAGCAAACATTAATTTCATTTCACTGGACTACGCTATACTCAAATGGCCCATAGAATAAAAAACGCCCTATAGATTCTTACAAAAACATATTACAAGATTAATCTTTTTACGATAAAAACTAGCGCCCCGCCGATTGTGGGCTGTGGGCTGTGGGCAGACAATGAGCGCGAATGAAGCCGCTGCAGACACGCCCACTCAATTAGAGCTGGCCGCTTAATTACCGCGGTAATCGCCCCGACCGCGATCGCAGGAGCTGCAAAACGCGCTAATATTTAATACGCCCGGACTACTGCAACATGATATATTCCTTTTACTTAGTTTGCCTCTCAGGGTGACAACAGCGGGAAGCTCCCAATTCCATCTATGCAAGTATTTATTTAGTGAGAACTTTGCACCATTTTTGCACTTATTATGGTATATTCTGTTTGTTACATGTAATTCTCTCACTTCTTAATTGTTCACTTTTTTCATTGCATAATACAAAATATATTTTTCTTAACTAGTTGTAATTTTTAAATTGTGTGGATTTTACTTTGAAGCTTGTACAAAATTGTAAGAGATAAAAATAGCAGCAATTTGACATGTAATGTGTTAAACCGGTACTGATCGTGTTGATCTTTCCATTTTAAAACTATTTTCAAATCAACTTGAAGATCTTCTTAAACTATAGCCTATGCTAGATTTTGGTGTATGAGCAGTAGTTTTGAAAAGTTCCATTACAGCCCAGCAGAGGCGCTAGTGTTTCATCCTAATGTAAGCTTACAGCTTACCATCTCCGTGTGCTGAACATTGATTTGCCAACCGAATGAGACAAATATCTCCGTTTCTATTAGATTCATTATTTTGAGTTACATTCCCAAGTATGTACAATCCTGTGTGGAGCACCATAAGCCCAGCCTCTCCCACACGGCTATCCATTAGTTAAATAAGGAATTTGCCAGAACAGCTGTAAAATTTGTCCTCAAGTTCTTCACGCTCACTGTTTCAATTAACAAATGGAGCGATACCGTGTTTCGCTTTAATCAGCGAGGAGTGAATGCTTTAGTGGCAGATTTAATCACGCGCCCGAATTACACTGCTGTTCTGATGTTGCCCTTATGAAATGCATACGAACAACATGACGCGACGAATGTAAATTTCTACGATACAATGGAATTAGTTTTGACACATATTTCACTTTACAACGAAGCTGACTAACATTTTGACGGATGGAGGGTAACTTTATAAAAGACTTTCTGTCTGAACGACTTGTTTATATATATAAACAGCTTAAAACTTGAATGAAATAAAAATGAATTAAAATACTAGCAATACTGTCCTTTCAGAATAAAACGATATTGTCATCACCTCAAAGTACAATCTATTAATAAAAAAATAGTGAGTATGACCTACACATTGTATATAAGATATATATGTTACAAAATAGGAATGTCTTATCTTCTTTTGATTACCATTTGCTTTGATTTTGACATCCTTTACGTGCTTCTTTTATTCATCAATCTTTTTCGTACCTTCTTTAAGTGCATCTTCATTTTGATCAGCGTATTTCTTAAGTAAGAGAGAAGAATTGAAAAGTACCTCCCACTGCACCTGGAGTCGTAAGAGGCAACTAAGGTACCAGACCCAGCAGGTGCCGATATATCCATCCGAAACTGTGCAGCTGAAATGCACAAGGCCGGGATGGGCAGCAGCATCCCTGTTGTGAAAGTTGCGCTCTACAATTGCCAATACGCCTGCCCAGCGCGGCAATAATGGGCAAAAACCTTCTTTCTTGGAGAGGCCTTTGTCTAGTAGTAGACTTTAATGGCTGGTATAATGATGATGATAATGTCTTCATAGGTGGACTTGAGCATCTTTCAACACTGGCTTCAATAATATTTGTGACCTACTAACTAACTACTACTTAATTAACTTTCAGCCATCCATGAAATATTATCTTAATATTTCTCATCCGAACTCACTAATTATAAAATTGCTTTCCAAAAAAATGTAAAGCTACCGATTTTGCTGAAAAGGCCAGCAAAATGCAAATGTTTGCGAGGAGCTGGCGCGTGATGACGACCAAAAAACACTGGCTGTAATAACCCTTTCGGAGCAGGCCGAGTCGGCCAAAGTTTGTCACGGTCGCCAATTAATTAGGCGCGCGTATCGGCCGCTATCCGGCGCAATCAATCACACCATTCCGGCGATTGTTTAAGAGTGAAATATGGGAATATTAGCGGGACAACGGGCCTGTTTGCGGATGATCACCGCCGGCATCCATCTTCATTACGTGCCTTCTCCGCGAGGAGCGGTGACGCAATATGCCCGCCACAGCCTACCTTACCCTTTTCAGTAATGAATGTACAACTTTTAAGGATTGTTTACACGCTCGTGGTTATAATTAGATCATCTTTTATACCCTTATTGTATGGTTTTATTTTATTTTGAGGAAGAGTTGGAGGGAGCGTTGATATGAATTCAAGAAGCTCTAATCTAAGGAAGAATTCAACAATTAGCTAGATACTATTGATGTTTACCAATCAAGGATACCTTTGCAATGATCTATTCATCATTATCATTAATATATCAGCTAGAAACCCTTCTGTTGGATGCAGGTTTCCCCAAAAATTGGGGATATTTGCCTATAATTGCCACGCTGGGCAGACTTAGTGCTGGCCATTCTGTTGTAGTTGAGCTGCGCTGTTTCAGATGGATATACCGCCATCTGCTGGTTCCGGTTCTTTAGCCGCAACTTACACCACTTAACTTTTTAACCTTTTTTAATTTAGACCAGGTCGATAAACAAGCATACAGCCCACGTGATAGTAGGCGTCACTGCAGCCTATAAACTCTCGGAATCATACAAAGACATAACTGACGTGCTGACAGCCTCAACTCGAAAAGTTTAAGATATTATTTCACATTATCCAGTAATTTCAAAGAGAGAGAACAATGCCTCTCTCTCACTCTTCAGACCAGAACATTGCTTTTTGGCGGTAGAAATAGGTGAAAATGAGATACCAATGCAGATGACCTTTTGTGTAATGTTACCCTCATTTTTTGAATACTTTATAATCTAAGTAATATTTAAATTTATATCATAAATGCGAAAGTTCTATTTATTATGCTTGGTCCTGGAAAAATAAAAGTCGGGAACTTAAATTGGTGCTTTGTAAAATGAAGGCTGAAATCTCGAGTATAATAGTATTCTACATGAGTTCAGTCAAACACTTTTTTACAGTACGATCAAACCATATAGCAAAATAACATTATTTATGGCACATTCATACACCGAACAAAAGGTGGCAAATTATGAACCGAACAGAAGTTCACAAAGTGCCGCAGATCGCTCAATAGAGAAACACCTCGGGAGCAACAGACGCAGATAATTTATCAGCAGCAGTTGGTGCGAGCGCACTCCGGCCGACTGAGACGTAATTATCCACTCAGACAATCGCGCTTCTGCCTTTGTTTAGTTCGCCCGTTGATTAATATCCATAATATTCATAATCGAGCAGAGTTCGGGCCGCACTTCGCGGTGCAAATTTACTTTATACAATTACGCAAATTTTCTTTGATTAACTATACAGCGTAGCAGGCCGGGAATGGGCAGCAGCATCCCCGTTGCGAAAGCTACGATCTGCGTTTGCCAACACGCTTGCCCAGCGTGGCAATTATGAGTAAAATTCCCCCTTTCTTGGGCAGGTCTACAGGCCTATAGGTCGAGCAGGGGACTACCAATGACTAATTTCTTGATAGCGAAGAAAGAGTGAAAGTAAGATATTGCAGAAGCATGATAATGGGATACAACTGAACTGAGATATTTGCAAAGTATTTCAATAGGAGGTTTGGAAACCGTGTGATAAGAGAAATTTCATGTAAAAGGCAATACTATGAATAATCTAAAAACAGAACTTTGAGGAGGCTTGAGCATGTACAATGCGAAGATGAATGCGGAATTAAGATTGACCTGGTCGACAAATATACAGTCCGCGTGATAGTCAGCGAGACAGCAGTATATTGACGCGAGTAATATCACAAGGATATCACTAGCGCGTAGCGAACCTTGAGACTTAAAGATATTATGCTGCTTTACCTAGTCATTTCACTGCCTTTGACACCCTTCACACCGGAACACAGCAATGCGAACTCTACTATTTGGCTATAGATATAGGTGAGAGTAAGGTACCAATACAGACGATCATTGTATTAGGTCTACCTCATGATGAAGACGAGCATTTGTTTTTGTTCCATTTCTTAGTGTTCAATATATATTTGGTTGTTTGAACTACATATCTAAGATCCAGGTCAAAATATGAGATGTTGTGTTAATTTATTAATTATAAAACTTGAGATACCAACAAAGAAAATTGGCACGAGGCGATTGTTGTCTTGGAACCGACAGATGGCGGTATACCTGTCCAAATTGCGTAACTCATATTTAGCGGACTGGGAAATAGACAGCAATGTCACCATCGCGAAACTATACGACTGCGAACATGCCTGCCTAACGAGGCAATTATAGGCAAAATTCTTTTTTTCTTGAAGCGGGTCTTGAACCTGCACCTGTCCTATACCGGAGGACTGCACTACTATAGTAAAAATAATTCGTCAATTACTACTACCATTACTCAAATGTAAAAATCGATAAAAAAGAAACAGTTGCTTCATTACGGACGTACGTACGCCTGAATCCTAGTACAAGTTGATTTTTTTTTTGTAAATATTATTTATAAATAATTTTTAACTTTATGAACAGTTTGTAGTCGTTTGGTGTCTTCAATTCAATCAATCTTTGAACGCATTTTCGCATTCATCATTGTCATCATAGCAGGTATAAAAACTGTCAACTGCTAGGCAAAGTTCACCAAGAAAAAAAGAATTTTGCCCATATTACATGCTTGCATTGCTTTTTTACATGCAACCTTATACATGCCCAATGGATTAAAACCTTTATCGTGATTACTTATAAACCTATTTAATATGGACCAATATGTACCAAAACGATAAATGCGTACGAGTAATTGTATTTTAGGTATTCGAACCTTTTAGCCAACGGGATTATTTTATTACACGTGCATGACACTAAAAGCCTTAAAGGACTTTATATAACACTAGCAACGCTCCGCGTTTGCACACGCGCAGTTTCTTTTTCCGTAAAAGTATGAGAATAAAACATAGCTTATGTTACTTACTGATAATTTTAACTTTTATTTGTGAAAAAGCTTTTGAAATCAGTTCGGTATATTTTCGTATAAATTTAACTAAAATACAAAGCATATAATTTCCATCTCAAATAGAGTTATCTCTTATTTTATCTGAATTAAAATATAATAGAAATTAGCGAAAGAAATTCTAAAGCATATTAATTTTAACAAAAAACACATATCTTTTCTATTTTAATATTAGTATAGATTTTTGTTTCAATTGTATGAACTACAACCGATGATATGATGATATCCTAGTGTTTTTAATTTCACTAATAAGTTAAAATTAAAATTAACTTTCATTATTTGCAAAGTAAAAAAGACTGGAGAATCTTCTGTTACACAGATATCATCAGATGTGTGAAGCGAATTGACCCAGCGGAATCCGACTTGAGTTTTATGCCATTGCAGTCCTCAGCCCTAGTGACCGGTGTGCTCGCGGAATTGAATGAGTCATTGGAGCACATTTGTCCGCGGCGGCGGCGGGGCTCGATTATTTTGCCGCGGGCTGCTCCAGATGGTTTCCGCCTTTTGGTTTAATTATTTAATTTATGATGAACTAGCTTCCGCTCGCGTTTTCATGCGCTGAAATTGAATAATTTCAGAACTCGTAAAAACTGATATTTATTATCATGCAAGGTCACTGTCTATGCCTATGATGTACCTTCGCCATTATTATCCAAGATAAATAAGTCTGTCCACCTGTTCAACTGTATTGTAAAGACATACCCAAACAAGATAACGCCAACTACCTGGGCATGTACCTCGATCGCCGGCTTACCTAGCAAAAACTCTTTTGGATAAAACGATTGCCTGTGTTGGTTCGGTCGATCGATGAGATTGAAAATAACAATTAACGGATGATAGTAAAATGACCATCGACAAATCAGTACTGAAGCCTATCTGAATATACAGTATTTTGCTCTGGGATGCAGCTAGCAGTATCAACGTAGAGACATAGGGAAGGTTTTAGAGCAAAACGATGAGTGTTTCCTCCGCAAATGTGCAAAAAGTATACCTGGACTTCAACCTAAATTAAATACTATACTATCATGTCATGGTCAAGATAACAAGTACTCGTATAGGCTATCGCTAGACTAGGCTTAAAAATATGTGTGTATATCCGAGTTATTGCAAATCCAGCGCCAATTAGTAGCGTTGAACGGACTCCATGACGAGCAGTCGGTCTAACGCATTGCAGTTTGCATCGGACCACCGAACAGTGAACACGCATAGAATCTGTCTGCGTATCGTTGATATTCTGCTCCTTGATTATAATTATTGACTGTGTAAAAGTGTGATTGCTAACAAATGCTGTCTGGACCTAATTATAGTGATTTGTATTTATTTAACGTCAACCAGCGCCTATTGTCGAGACCTAGAGATGGCAAATGACAATCAAGTAGATCGTTTCTTTCCCGTTACGTACATGGTTACAAGACATCGTCTGTCGGGCCAGCTATTACTAATAAATTATAAGGTATATAAATGTAAAGTAGTATGTGTAGTAGGGTAATTTATTGAGTACTTGCAATGACAGTCAATCCATTTATATATTTGTAGAAAATTTTACACGTTAGATGGTCAAGGGGCTGTTGCTTTGTGCACTTCTTACTAGCGGTTTGAACTATAAAAGATTTTCCATATTTCTTAAAGGCTGACCGTGCTTCACTGCAGGTAGACATCTTTCAAAGGCTAACAAAATCTTTAAATATCTCACTTTCATCTCTTTCTATCGCCAAACAGCAGTGTTCGTATTGTTTCAGATTGCAAGAATTCTTACTCGTCTGTGGCGCTGGCGTCGCAATAACTCCAAAATGTATATTTGTGACTGATATTCTAACATCCTAAATAAGTAACTCATTGAATACCGTTAGGATCTATCGCATGTATGCATATAAAAATAAATAATACATATATATAGATATATAAGTCTTAAAATAATCACTTTCGTTTTCAGTAGGTACCATAGAAACTGAGATTAATCTCTACAAGGCAAAAGAAGCGATGGAAAGAAACACAATCGATTGAACAATCAAACAAATCTTCCGTAGCGGCCACTATGGCTGCCACGTGCCCGGGGCATAAACGGCGGGCTCCAGTCGCCGGAATAAGTCCCTCTTATTATTTGGGACCCTCGAGTCCGCTCCTAGGCATTGACTTAAGGTCTTACCATCGGAAAGGATTCCAGTAATCCTTTCAGGAGTTCAATAGAGGGGACTTTTGCCCTCCACTAATGTATTGGAACACTCGTTTAAGTGCTCAATTGATTTTGATAAAGTAAATAGATTTAAGTAATCTTTTCTTCACGTCTAGGTGGTTTGTATGAGGAATTTTAGAAAACTATTTATATAAAAAGACACTAACATATAGAGGTACGCACAGTCGTAACTGCTAAAAGTAGAATTGTGAAATTTGGATGTTCATATATTTTTATTGAAATGTGGTGCTACGCACACCAAGTGATTTAAAAAAAATGTTCCAAAGGTGTGAAATATAGATTTTATTTTTACATGAAAAATCTTTTAAATTAGCAAAAAATTTTAATAAAATTTTATCAAGATTCATGCTTGTAAAACGTTTGCGTTAATTACCCGTAAAAAGCCGGGGCGGGCTGCTAGTGTTTTATATACGCAGATTTTTGATCAAAATAATAGTTACACTAACTTATTATTGCACATATAAGTTATTATTAATTTATTACTTGTTATTTTTGCTTGTAAATAAGCAATGTTAAACAGTTATAGCTGATATACTTGATAATAAATAAAGTCATTTAAAACTTATGAAATAATAATATTATCAGTACTTTTATATTAGAAAAACGCAAGCAGTTTCATCATTATTAAACTTTTAAGTTGTAATAAGATTAAGAAATAAGTTTATGATACAAATATATATTTTTAAAACTGTGGTGTTTGCAAGTATTTATTTTGGAAGTTTTATTAGGTAAATAAAGAAAATTTCCAAAATCATATCAACTCAGTAGTTCTTCGATAAATTGCATCAGAATTGTACCTACGTTTCTGAAACTCAAACATCAACTCAAACATAGAATGTGTTTCTTTCGAAGTTTCAAAACAAATATGAAATGAAAGTTTAGTGGAACAGAGTTAATTGCGGTCCCGTCATTCGGAAACCAAACATGGAATTAAAAGAGCGAGTGTTTAAGTGGGCGTGTTATTGGTTCCACGTCTACCCTTTTTATTTTGTAACGTGACGTTAAATGTTTTAAAGTATGGCCATTAAGCTAAACTTTCAAACAACAGCAAAAATATGCTTACCATTGGGTAAAAAAACAGTGTTAGTGGTAATTATGTTCAATAGTATTTTACCATTTTCAGTAATCTCAGGCCGTCTTTCAGTTTTCATGTTTTATTTACCAGCAGTTTCTATTCTGCACCCCTCTGTTATTGTTCTGTTTCTATATCGGTACCCTATGGCAGCTGTGGAGAAAATCCTTATATTCTTGGGACGCACTTCCCTCTCGGATATGTGACCAGCAGTGAAATTACGAACATAAAGTCCACTGTTAAATATGGGCATGTTCAAGATATGACGGGTTTTTCGCACAATGTTGTTGGGCAGGTGTGGTGGCAATCGCAGAGAATAACTTTGTGACGATGCTGGTACACATCCCCATCCTGCAGTATTTAAGCTGCGCTGTTTCGGATAGGTATATCGCCATCTGTCGGATTCGGTACTTTTGTCGCACCTTACGACAACTAATACAGAGGAAGGTACTTTTCTACTCCGCTGGAACCGCCACGGCTAGTTATATGTGTTGGTACTCCAATTAACTTTAACAAACACAATATTTTAATTAATAACATTATTATTGGTGGGCCCAATTACGCAGATGGTAGTGATACTTGTGTACCAAAGGACGTGGGTTCGATCCCCACCCAGAACAAATATTTATATGACTATATTTATGTTTGTTTGGAGTCTGATTGAGTATATCTGTGAGACCTCTGTTATCTGATGCCCATAACAAAAGTGCTTTAAGTGACTTATTTCGGAATCAGGTCAACGAATGAGTAGTTGTGGAGTATTGAAGGGCTTTGAATGAATATATATTGTGTATTTTACAAAGAATTAAATTAAAATATTTTCATTATTATTTATTAAAATTCATCAAAATTATAATTATCTCTTTTAGCCTGAATAACTGAACAGTGATTTCGCCGAAAAGCCGCAGGTGGCAGCACTTACATGCTATTACAAAAATTATCTTAACATGAGTATGTATGGGAATGCCAGCTCATTATATAGGACATATTTTCATAAGAACATTTTTTATGCTTACTTAATGTTGAATACTAATTTTATGAATACGTGTCCGATGGCACAGATGGTGGTGATCATATCTTGTGCGCCAGGAGTCGTAGGTTCGAATCTCACCCAGTGTAAATATTTATATGATGATATTTGTGTTTTATTGTGTTTGGGTGTTAAATATGTGTATTTAAGTAGTATATTTGTGATTCCTTCCTTGCCTTATGCCTGTAACACAAGTGCTTTAACCGACATATCATGGAGTCAGGTTGATTAATATATGAGATGTATGAAATGTTGTGGGAGTAAGTAAAACTAGTCTAGCTATCGGCTGTACGATTGCGTAACGCCACGTTTTTATAATGATGACAAACAAATAGTTGTGCTGTATAAAGCCTGGTACATTTTGGTGTAGATGCTGTCGTTTTTTTTGTAGCGATATATTCAAGTCATTCCTAATTTGTGAGAGTGAGAATAAATAATAAACAGTGATACAATGTTCCCAGAATAGTACCTCTTTCTGTACCATGTGACGTAAGAGGCGACGAAGGTAATAGAATCGACAGATGACGGTATATCCATCAGCAACAGTGCAGTTT
Source organism: Heortia vitessoides (assembly GCA_020976665.1). Classification (NCBI taxonomy): domain Eukaryota; kingdom Metazoa; phylum Arthropoda; class Insecta; order Lepidoptera; family Crambidae; genus Heortia; species Heortia vitessoides. Next base: position 412,670 of record JACJUM010003174.1, read on the forward strand.
CAATGCACAGAAAGAGGGTGGGCATCCCCGTCGCAAAAGCTGCGAAAAAATCCCTCTTACTTGGGGAGGCCTTTGTACAACAATGGATTTTCAATGGCTGGTATGATAATGATAATAGGTTTAAGAATAATTTTATCTATATCACAGTGTGGGCTGAAATGAAGGTTTACAATCAAGACGACCCGTACTACGGCCAATTCTACAAATACCAATTGTAAATAAAGTTCCGTAGAAAATAGGCAGTTACTTAGCAACATAAATAAAGGGATGTTTGTATCGGCAAGTAAACATCTCAAGAATAAATAATTATAAATAGAAACCAATTTGCAGGCGTTTAAATAATGTAGCTCGGCGCGGGCACGCACCGAACTTTATCCGGGGAAATGTGTTTCGCTTATGGGCAAGTTGCTCTCGCCAACTCGTCACTAAGTTCCACTTTCTGTTTTTGTGTTAGCTTTGGAACACTGTTAGTTTTTGTTTATGTTGGAGTGCGAGCAACTTGTGCGGGAGTTTGTAACATTGAGATTGGTTTTAGTTTATTTTGTCTCAATTTATTCTTTAAACATGATTTCCTGAAATAATAATGACTTGTTTAAGTAATCGAGACATTCTTTGGAAAATGTGCGCGGGTTCATCTTTGCGTTATTCTATATTGTTGTGTTTAGTCATTAGGTATTCTCTTTAGAAGATTACTGAATAAATTACAGAATGCCTTATTAGATTACTCTTTAGTAAATAAATCAATATACTCTGCGCATGGAATATATAAGAGTGGATAAATAAAATGGTGAGGTACCGACAGAGAAGAGGTACTATACCTTCCCCTGTACCAGTTGTTGTAAGATACGACTAAGGTGCCAGAACCGATAGATGGCGGTAAATCCATCCAAAACAGTAAAGATCATTTGCACAAGGCGGTGATGGGCAGCAGCATCCCCATCACACTGCTGCACTCTATAATTGCCAACACGTTTGCCCAGCGCGGCAAATTCTCCCTTTCCTGGAGAGGCCTATGTTCAGCAGTGGGCTTCCAATGTCTGATATGACAGAATAAAATAAATATTAATTATAATAATTCATACAACATAACCTGCAATGACCTAAAACCACGATAAGTAGTTGAAAGCACTTGTGTTACAGATATCAGTCAATGGAGAAAATACAAATGTAATACGAGAATACTAGCAAACAAAATACATAAATAACACTTTGATACAAAACAAACACAAATATGCATCACGCAAATGTTTGGCCTGGGTGAGGGCCGAATTCACCCGTAGTAGCTACTGAAGCATAATAATTACAACTTCCCATAACATCTCATACATTGACCTGACTGCTACATAAGTCGCTTAACACACTCGTGTTACGGGTATCAAACACCAAAGGAATCATAAAATATGAGACTCAAATACACATATAACACAGAAACACAAATATTGGCCTTAGCGCACGAGACAGGATCACAACCACCTGCTCCATGGGGCCTGTCATATAATTTGAAGCAGGCTTGCGATTACATTCCCTGTATCAGGAAGCCATGCCGTCGTCGAATGATACCGTCGTGATGCAGCGCACGTCCGCTCCCACTTGTCTTGTATATTCACTTGTGTTGGGGTAATAATGTTTTATGACGTCATCAGCGTATCGCGAAGCGGTTCACGTGGATAATGTGCTAATGAAGTCGGGATTGCGCCGAATAATTAGACACTGTAGGCCAATTTACACCTTAACTAGAGGACTTAGGGTCGTGCATCATTAGCGGTAATTTGCATATGATACTTATTACACTCCAAAATTTCATCTTATAATGTATTTTCTTAAGTTTCTCTGCAGCTAAGGAAATGAGACACGATCACCAAAACAAAATCACTAAATTACTCTTTATTTAATTTTTTTTTTATTTTAACTAGATTATAACATAAAATTCTGTTTGTTTGTTCATATTTAATAAAAAAAAATTATTAAGAGAAAAATTGTTACTGTTATACTATTTCATTGTTTTCGATATTGTATTATTTTCATCGTCATAAAGAACCTGTTGTCTTTACACTTTGAATAAATGGGAAGTAAAAATAAACAAAACTATAACGCCGCAGACTTTTGTTTGATATGACAGTCAGTTGTCAAGCGACCAGTAAATCCAAATTATTTATTCTATTAAATTATTATTAAAAAACTGAAAACTAGATTCAAACAAAGGAGGTTTTATACTCTGTTTTATTAAATCAGAAAACACCACAGTCAACGCATTTGTTAAATAATATTGCTTCGTTTTAAATATATTACCACTGTATTGCTTTAATGTAATCTGCTTTGAATTGTTTAAAATATTCTTTGAACTCATCACTCACTTTATTCCACCGTAGTTAATACAGTTCATATATTTATTTTCTGGTTTATATAAGACCGCAGTTGCCCATGAGCTTATAACTGGTGCATTTGTAATTGTTACTATTTTAAGAGTAAGCATCGAGCTGTAATATTTAATAAAGATCTGAAAGAATAAGATAAACGTATCATTGGTCCGCAATTTGGTGGCAACAATGTAATTTATCTTTAACTTCGTCTTAAATTGCATTAATTGATCTGTGGTCCGATTCTAGTTTATCTATTGCAATTTTATGAATGGGATTGTATATCTAAAAATATATTACCTAAACAGGAGGCACTGGTATTTATGATTTTCGTATGCTTTATAAATAAATAACTAAGATTAAATCCTTTATATAAGCTCATTAATTTAATACTTGAAATACAGTTTTCCGAAATATTAATATAAAATCCCCACAACTATTTTCTTCCATGGGATAGTTTGAACAATCATCATCATTACAGCCATTAGAAGTCCGCGCCGGACAGAGGCCTCTCGAAGAATGGGGGAATTTGCTCAGAATTGCCGCGCTGGGCAAGTGTGTTGGCAATCGCGCAGCTTTCGCAACGGGGATGCTGCTGGTCATCCCTGCATCCATCTATCGGTTCTGGTACCATAGCCACCTCTTACGACACCTAGTACAGAGGGAGGTACTATTCTACTTTGCCGGTACCTCACGGCAGGTTTGAACAATACTTCTCTATTTGTAGTTTAAATAATTTAAAATATTTTAAGGGTTGCCTCCAGATACAACAATGAACTGCTCTAACTCCACTGCAGATATTTCTATTGTCCGTTCTACAAAGAGTTTCGCAATATCTTAATTTCATCAGTTTATTTATTTAATTATTTATATAATAAATAAGCCACCATGTATTGAATAAGCTACAGAATAAACCACCAACCTTGGGGTATTAAAATTAAATATAAGTCAGTTTGATTTCAGCCAGTGCTCTGTTATACTTACTACTATAAAATATCATTCTTATCATTGTTCAAAAATTAATCTTAATGTAGTTTTTACCTCTAATATACTAAATGTTCTAATGAACCTGGTTGATAGTTATTACACTATTGCAGTCTTTTCTACACTATTACAGTAAGTGATTGTATTTTACGTCTGTTGTCAGATAATAGCCTATAATATTAAACTTACATAAAAATATAGTGATCGCTACTTAAAATGGAAATAAGTTACCGGAATATGAGGTTTTATACGCTTGTAACAATAAACTCAAACACTAAAGAATCAATTTCAAAAACTCTTTTACTGTTAAACAGTTATTAGTGAGTGATTTATTATTTTTATTTTATTATTTATATTTTATCTCTACATTTTTTATAGGAATTATGTTTTATAACAACAACAAAACAGTCTTAATGTATCACTATATAGACTCTTTTCTACTGTTATCGTACCATCTATATAAGCCGAAGTTTTTGTGTTTTCGTACAAGCGCCTATTTGAGAGTCATTGAACGGAGGGCGCGGATTGGTGAGATAGAGCGCGGCTCTACGGTTAGCAATCGGGAACAAAACTATCGAAGAGCCTCAATTAGACGCGATAGGAATTCCGAGTACATTACTTGTTATCACGCCGTCGAAGTTTCATTATGACGACTACTCTTTAAATTGTTGCTACTGTCGCTCAGTCATGATATTGAGTAATAGACGAGAAGAGTCAATATAAAGTTCTTAGCGTACTGACTGACTGACTGTCGGAATGACTACCTTATTAACACAGGCCTTAAACTATGAAGGTTGAAAACTTGAAGTTTTCCAAAGAGTTTTTGTTTTATTTTTATTCGTAAGAGAGGAATTCTAAAAATTCACCTCCTAAACGTGTAAAAAGGGGGTGTAAAGTTATGAGGAAACCTTACTGTTTTAGGAGTTAGTTGAATGAAATTCACGTTGACATTTGCCATTAAATGTCATGAAATACGTAAAAATATTTTTTTCTAAAATCATCCGTTAAGGGGTTGAAAGAAGGATGCAAAGTTAGTATTAAAGTTTTACAACTTAATGCAAGTGGAACCGAGAGGCACTGCTAGTGAGCTATGAATATGTGTAGATAATAAATACGTTACTTTTAAATTCCTACCCTTAGGAAAATTGTAAATACAAAATGAACATAGATAAAATTAGGCAAGTTTTATGTAGAACATATTGAAAATTTTACAGACTGGGCTTAATTTATGCGGCGTTAACTCAACGCTACCAATAAAATCAATAACAGATTAAAGACAACACAGTTGATGGCTGCTGCCCTACCTTCCTTTAATTAGGTATATTGGTCAAGTGCCATTGAACCTGCAGAGAACGCACGGAGAAGATAGCGCACGCAGCGACTCCCCGCCGGACGGAGCCTGCCGCGGCCACGCACGAACTGCTGACTGAACAACGGACAACTGATTGCACGGAACCTTCTAAAAGAATATTCACAAGGTGAGAGAAGTTTATTCAATTATAAGGCTGTATTGTATAAAATGCGTAAAAACAGAAAAATCATGATAAAACCCCAGCCTGTTACATTTGAGCTGCGCTGTGCCTGGTAGATATACCGCCATCTGTCATATAGTCAAAGAATCTGAAGGTATGTGAAGTATTTACATCATATAAGTCACATAAAAGTCAGTCATTACCATCATATCAGCCATAGAAAATCCCCTGTTGCAAATAAGCCCCCCCCCCTAGATGGGCACATAATAGATTTTCACAAAATTGCCGCGCTGGGCAGGCGTGGTGGCAATCGCAGAGCCTATCTGCCTATCCCTGCCCATCCTGTAGTATTTAAGTTGTACTGTACTGGGGTGGATACAGTACCAGCCATCGGTTCTCAGTACCGATTACTCAGTAATTTACCCTATTTTATTTTATACCCATCATACTGTTGTTTAACAACATAAAAAAGCGAAACTGAGATCTGTATCGAAAAATATTAGTAAGATCTAGTGTTACAATGATTTTATATAAAAATTACTCATTAAATTGGTCATATTTTATTAGCAGACCTAAATAAATTGGTTTAATGTACTCAGGATTTACATCAGATCCGGGAGAATCAATCTCCTTTGTAACAACCTTAATCATAAACAACAAGGATCCATACAGTAATGGAACAGAAAACAATTTCTTTATCCAATTTACTTCCCATTATTATTTATTCAAGTAAAAGAAATTACGTTTACAGAATTCGTTTTCCGAACGACCTCAGAAATAAGCCCCTTTAACGTGTTACGCAAAAATCCGAGTGCCAGTTAAAGTCGACAAAAGTCACCATTAGGAATATCGACGATCAAACAAATATGGAGTGGCTTGTAGGTTTTAGGGTCCGCATTGTCCGTGGTATCGATGACCCTCGAGCCTCTTGCCCTGAAAACCTGCTCGCGAGTCGCCATCCGTTTTCCCTCTGCCCCCACGCCCTCGACTGTGGAATGAGAACTGCCAATAATGTATGTATCGTTGACTAGTGCGAGCTTCGAGATTCTCGGTTCTGCATATTAATGCTTTTATTGTACGACGCGGCTTTACAATTGGCTTTCTGTTTCAACAACTTTACTTGCTTTAAATGTAAAATTAAAGATGTATCAGTTTTCAGAATACACATATATTTTATATTTCAGATTTGGCTTTATTCCATTTTTTTATGACCCAGTTGACAATCATAAGGTTGCATGATAGTCAGCGTCACCGCAGTCTGTACACGCTCGTATTATCACAAGGATATCAATAGCGTGTTGCCAAACTTGTGACCGAATGTCACGTTACCCAGTAATTTCACTGCCTACCTCACCATTCTTAGCGGGCTTTTTTTCAAACACTGCTGCTTGCAAAAAAGTGAGGATTTTGTGCTAATTATACATTGTTGCAGGACTTTGTGGAGTAAGATGAATACGTTTTGTCCAACTTTTTTTTCTTCATTTAATAATTACAAGAAAATATATTGTACTCTCAAGCAAAAAACAATTTAAAAAGTCAGGCAGACCTTTATCCCCAGTTAGAGTGTGACGGCCATTGACCGTCATACTTCAAATAACAAGAATTCCTAAAGAATCATCTCTATCTTTTGTTTAACGCAAAACGATAAATTGTGCATGCCCATTAACGATACTAATTTAGATGCTGCCAAATGGAAACTTCTAGTTCAACGTCAACTTTGAATTCTAATGAAAATATTTATCCGAAGAAAAATCCTAACTCACATCACAAGCACTTAAAGTAAGACTCTTGAATGCTCTTTGAAGATGATAAAGTTTAATTTACTAACGAAATGTAGGTACTGAAGTCTGAAACGAAACTTGAAAGTCTATTTTATTAGTTTCTGCTCACCTTCATTTAGATAATTTGAATAATTGTACAAAATATTTGTTTTCATTTTTGTTTGTAATTACATTTTGTGCATTCCACTATTTATATTGGACAAGAAACCTAAATAAAACATATAAAAATATTAATTTAATATCAAACAGCGTATGTTGTTTGTATTTAAATATTGCATATGTGATTTCTTAATTTTCTATTGTCTATTTAAGCAACTAATTTCGGAAATATTTGCGAGTATATGAAAATGTGTGAAATTATAAAAAAAATGAAAGTAATCTAGAATTATTCTGTCTAGTGCAAACGTAAGATGAGAAAATGTGTGACGTGAATCATCGCCGGAGGCTGGCACATTCGGGCGCTCGTGTTAACCTTATTATTCTGATACGGCTTGTTGTTTGATGAGCTAACGACCGCGCGACTCGTGTGGCTCAACTTACAGGCTCAAGGGTTAGTTCAAGTTACACTAAGGGCCCGCCAAGTACATTATTATCGTATCAGCTAAAGTATGTCCACTCATGGACATAGGTCGCCCCAATCCTTTTGATTGACATAAAATTGATAACATTTAAATTTATTTATTAAGACAACTAACAAGGTCATACACCTTAATAAAATGGAAGGACAGTGGTGTACATTTTTTGGCGCCACCTTAATTGTAGGTTGCCACAGAAAGCTGAAAAGTACGTGGGAGCATAACGCATACCTTAACCTATATAAAATTAAACTTAAATAAGGGATTAAATTAAAGTACATACATAAGTAAGTATTCTGGCTTACAAGTACTTAGAATCGATTACTTACTACCACGGTAAAGAAAAACATTAATCTTAAACAGTTTATCGTCTCTGCCTTGCACTCGCACTGTTAAGGAAAACAGAAATTTCTTGTGAAATGTGAACTTTGAGGCTGATATAATTAAGCTCCTCTTAGCGATGTTACCTCGTCATGTGAACCTGTTACCTCTCTCGTCGACACGAATTAATCACATTTTTTATTTTGTACTTTAAGAAAATTAATTTTCTTCAACTTAAAATGTAGTAAGAAAATTTTCATAATATTGACCTTAACAAAATAATATGTACATATTTACGTGCAAAAAATGCAACTGTCAGTAAGTTTTAAACTCCAAGCCAAACTTCGGTAAACGATGAAAGACTATAATTAAAATACTTCAAGAGTTAGTTTAATAATATTAATAAAACAAGTTTGAGCGCTAAACGAAATTTCGTATTGTACGCTAAATTTCAGGTTAAGCTGCACACTACTGAAAATGTAGGATTATCAAAGAAGCACTCGATAAAGCTTTATTCGAGAGATTCTTTTGTAGCCATATTCTCTGATCGCTTTTCAACATTGTCCATTCGAACACTTCTCAAATACAACTACACTGCATTTCTCGATACACATACAGATATATATATATATATACTATCCATGTCATTTGTTGACAAAGTCTAAACACATCAAACTATATATGTTTTTTAAACACAAATAACTTTAGTTTAAAATTATCACAGAATATCAATTTAAATTATTCAAACACTTAACAATAAAGCGGAGTCACTTCGTCATTAGCTTTTACTTATATAACGATGCCAATAAAATACGAATTTAAATTATTTACATGCACGCACTAACTGTGACGCTGTGATAACGCTAAGTGCGCTATGAAACATATATTAAACACGATGGAAGACGCAGGCAGCTGTAACACAGTTTAATACTAGCACAGTTACCGACGATCATTTTTTACATGATTGTATTTCATATACATATGTTGTATTGGTACGAGAACCGACAGATGGCGGTACATCCGTCCGGAACAGTGCAGCTTAAATGTACAGGCCAGGGGTGGGCAGCAGCATCCCTTTCGCGGAGGTTGCGCTCTGCGATGAGATGCCAACACGCTTACCCAGCGTGTTAATTATGGGCAAAAAACCTCTTTTCTTGTCCAGTAGTGGACTATCAATAGTTGGTATTATGATGATGTATTGATTATGTTTGGGATGAAAATTATTATTATTATCTTAAGACACGGAACCCAGAATTATGAATAAAATGGTTCCAACTTATTCTCAAGGCAATAAACAAAGTGTTTAGATAGTCTGTAAGCTTTGTCCTCTGTGGCAGTTATATCACTTAAGGAGTACGTGCCTTGTTGTAATTAATCACGCAATGTCCACCGGCCGTCATCTGTTCACACCGCTGTGACTTTTATTTGTTCATTAGCGTTTTAATTAGTAACTTAATGTTATGTTTCAGAATCATTCGGTGGTCCCGCTGACTTTGTGAGGGGTAAGCGCTACCTGCTTCTAAAACTGGCCTGGTCGATGGATGGATGGCTGGATTTGTTTGTTTCATAGTTATTCGGCCAAAACCCTGTAGTTTTTGCTCATGAATAGGTGAGATATTAAAAAACGTAAATTTAAAGTGGAAAGGTCTGATCTCGAATGTCATTGATAATGTTTTCGCTTCATGTAAAAAGTTTTTTTTTATATAGATGCGATCTTTAGATACCTAGAAGACGTTCGGAAAAGACTAACAAAATTTAAGGCGTCGTAAATTAGAAGGTGCTATCGATTACCGTGTACTTTGTAGAATTTATAATATAATTTCACTCTCAGCTTTTAGTAACATATGCCCGAACATCATAAAACGGCCTTCGCGTGTTATTTAACAATGCCTTCAAGGCACTCTTGCGGCTGCCACGTTTTAGTACTTCGTCGGGAATGTTTGTTTATACTCAAAGCGACAGTGCTCCGGTATTTTGTGCTAAAAACCAAATATATAGAAATCTCAAGAAAAGCATCGCTAAGGGTTATGTCCGATTAGCAATAAATATAATATATATATATATATCTCTTTTATTAAATGGTCTAAATATATATTAAAAACAACAGTGTAATTTATTACAAAAGTTTATGTATGCAATCCATTTCCTTATAAAGATTCATATTTTAATAACAAGGCTGCCCTGCCCTACGCGTGGGTAGTGATACTAAATATAATGAGAATGTACCTTAGTGCAAGTCAGCATTTAATAACATTCCACAGAATGGAAACAGCGTTACCTGCGTCATTAGGCTGATTAGTTTTCGATGGTTCCATTTTTAGTTGAAATAATAATATTTTAGGTTTCCCGCCAACGTCTGCCAGTTTACGTTAGTATTATTACATATTACTAATTTATATTAATAATTTACAACTCATCCAGAAGTTTATAAATTTAACAAAAATATTGTCGTTTTTTGCATTTTTTCATAATATGATTTAATGTATACATTGTGCATACAGTTTTTCCAGATATTTTTTCTTTTGTTACCCCATATACTTGGCGTTTTCCACAATTATATTATGCATAATACTCATCCGCTAATTGAAAATAAACTGCAATTGACTGACTTTTTCTAAGAAACTTTTGCCTCTTCTGCTTTATATCTAAAAATTGAGGAATGAATTTGGTCAGCATAATTATTGTAATAATAGATTCTTGTCTCTAGAAGTCATTTTCTTAACCGTTGACTCAATTTACTTTTATTCATCGGCTCTACTAGCCCAAACCACCTTGATATTTTAATTCTAACTGTAATTCTACCTGACACTGTGTGGTTTTAGAGTTAGAAAAGTAAATAAAATCTAAAACAGCAGTGAGGCACCGGTAGAGTAGAATTGTACCTCCTATTGTACTAGGTGTCGTAAGAGATGACTTAGGTACCAGAACCGACAAATGGTGGTATAGCCATCCAAACCGAACCCCCGTTGCGAAAGCTACTATGTGTGATTGCCAACACGCTTGCCCAGTGCGGCAATCACAGGCAATTTTTTTCCCTTTCTAGAGAGGTATAAATCTAGTAGTGGACTTCCAATGGCTGTAAAAATTACTAAAACTATACTAAATAAAAAAAAATCTCCAACCTCATTTAAAATAATTAAACAAGTCAACCAAACGCAATGTTCACCACAACAAACCAGCGCGGCCGTTCCAAGTGACTACAATTGCACAGTCACAGCATAATTTAATCCGCAGCCAAGACTGGCAGCGCCGGCTCAATAAAAGACCGCAGTAATTTGTGCCGCGCGCGAGTGGCTTCTGCGAGCGATCGCGTCAAAGCGCCGGCAATTAAACACCTGCGAATTACGCCCTCAGACTGCACTCTGCCACCGCCAAATTGCATGTGCTGCACGGCTGCTCTCCAGCACTGACATTGAGCAGTTTTAAGAGGTCATTTTGCGTACGGTTCTGTGGAACCGCTAGGATTGTTTGGTTTGAACGCCGCAGTAATACTGTAAATAAAATCGAAGTGCATAGTCGATCAACTCAAAATGACCGTAGCGTGATGTATTTTATGTTGAAATCAGATGTTTCTCATTTGTACGCTCCGATATATTTAAAGCCAAACCATGAAAAGGCTCAAATTTATTTTAAAACTATTTTCCGGAGCACGGGTAATTGCTAATAAACAGCATTCATTGCAGCTCAGCAATAGAAAATTACCACTAATTCCAGTGTTCACGCGAAAGAAACCTCAGGCAATGCGAGTTTTACATAACTAATAGTCGCTTAACCCGCGCCGAACAATACGCTGCCGCCAAATTTTTCTACGAATCTACAAGTCACGCGATCCGACAGACCGAAATACCTATTATTTACAATTCGCCAATACATCATTCGGCTTCATCTTGTATTTCGGCGAGCTAGCATTATCGAAACGAAACAACAATGGGAATAAATAAAACTGCGGCCCAATTATTGTAGACGGTTGTTGTTTGGTATCATTAGTCGCGCTTAACAGGTCGTTGCCTTTGAAGATTATTGGAGCTATTTGCCGATATCGACGGTGAATAGCGGAACGCTGTAATCGGATTTATAATTAGCTACGCTGCGTGTTGGGAAGATCTGTACCAGTGTTATTCAGCTGTATAAGTTGCTTTGTATAAATATGTAATAATCCACTTGGCTACGAGTGTAAAGGCACTATACTTAATAAGTGTTCACATATAAATAATTAAATAAAAATCAAATATTTAATTAAACAAAAATGAGACATATGCGCGATATGTGAAAATATATGTTCTTAGAGGAAGACATACATTTATAAGCACAGCGCGTACTAACTTGATCTAAGGATACTAAGATAAATTACCCAGTTATATTAAAGAAACTTTTACCCTTTTAACAGAAGTCGAAATGCTATATCTGATATTTGGCAACAAAAAAAAGTGTTAGTAAGGTGATAATAAAAATAATAATAGTACCTTCCTTGTACCTTGTTTTAGTGAGACACGCATCCGCTACTATTTTTTTACTTAAAGCCAAACAAAATTCACATAAGCTCAAAAAAAGAAGATTATCTCTACGCTCTCTTGGGCTCGGCGAAATCCAGAACTCAAAAATAGACGAAACATTTTGGAATGGAGTCGGGCCGCAGTTGCAGCTAAGAGCATTATAACGAACCGTGAACAGACCGGCTTAAGGCGGCCTTCAGATATTATTGCAGCCACGCATCAAGTTGGTGCTCGCTACCCGCGGCCTCGAGGAGCGACTGCATTATTGTAATGCAGTTTGTGTTGACGTTTCACTGGGAAATTAGATTTGACTTAAAGGTAAAGAGAAAGTTTGCGTTTGTGAATTCAAAAGAATTGCTTTCGCTAAATCACATGTTTAACCTTTGTAAAGAATATTTGGTGACTAAATAACTTATTAGGCAAGATCGATAGACAGGTAGCGGGTTCGATACTTCATAGACATAAAATGTAGAATTTATGTGTTTTTTAGTACACTATGAAATTAAAAAATGTATCCTATTTATTTCCCATAATAATGAGAACTTTGTAAGATTTGATACCGCAGAGCTTTATAAATCACCCAACGTTCATATAACCTTAGAAACTATGATCAAAGTGAGCGAGAGCAGTCCGAATAAACTGTTCTGAAGCACGACATCCGTGAGGCTCACTCCTAAAGAGCCGGCAATTTATGGTTATATCGATAAGATGTGTTCCGACACGTGCTCCCGAAACTTGATCGCGATACGAGAGCAAAAAAAGAAGAAAAAACCTCATTCCTCCGGCGGAGAGCGCTCCCGCATAAATTCCTGTACCTCCGCCTCCCTCACCTTTGTGCATGATTTTGAAGGGATACAACATGTTATTGGCCACTTTGCATATTTTTACCGATTGAGGTGAACGCTGAATTTAGACGGGTTAGGTTTTTGTAAAGGTTACAATTTGATGGCGTAATTGAATTTTGTACGCCTTTGTTAACATAACCATCCAACGCAGAGTGCTGCGTTAGATGGCTATGTTAACTATTATGGTTGGATAACTTTAATTGGCAGTCATTTTAATAGTGTTCATGGTAATAATAGCAGCATGGTAAATAAATACTACTTTGTTACCAGATTACTTAGAAAACGTTTATTTTAACTTACTTACGTAAAGCCCGGCTAAACTTCTCATAAAATGTAATCTTATTATTCTAATTAAAGAAAATTAATTTAATTCCACCATTTTTATGAGGCTCTTACTCCAACCTTATTATACCCCAGTGTAATTTTATTTTTACAGAACAAATTTATATTTGTTAATTTAAGACGAATAATATAAGTGATCAATTCGCGAGAATTATTTCGTTTTAAAAATTATGCTAGTGTTTTTTCGTATTCTTCCTTGATGTATATTTTTTATCGCAGTTGTAATCGTTTTTAATAGTAAACTAAATGTGCCGTAATAAAAACTGAACCAAAAACTAATAGAAAAAATTAAAAAACTGTTACTCAAATTTTTTATGTGGTATAAATAAACATTTAAATGTAAAAAAGTCAATAAATACGAGTAAATAGGTATAATCAGAACAAGTAACAGAGAACAATTTGCAACCAGATAGAAGACTAGAAAATAATTGGGTGTACGTGGCAGAAAACTCAAGTAGTGTTGAGAAAGAACAAATTTTCATTTCCCAAATTGAAACGGTTGAACGTAACCATGCTAAAGCAAGTTCGGAATTGTGGCATTCACAAATAGAACAAGCAATATGCCATAACAAGGAACAAATTTCCCTGCACGTTCGCAACGGCGGCGACGGACGCGGCGAGCCGCGCCACGCTAACAGCCGATGCTCCGGACATTTAATATTGTTACCGCATTTCCGAGGCGGACATTCGAAGACGGCTTGCAAGTATCCTAGATTGTCCTAATGGTGAAACCGGTACTCAGGATATTGGAGACAAAGTGCACTTTACATAGCTCAAACGAATTTCCAGAGATGTCGTAACCCTTGCAAGATTATGCGCCTGTGAGACAATGAGGAAGGGAATATCTTTATTTCGTAGTTTATTTCTATGGATATTATAACATTCGGAAACAAATAAAATGAATTAGACAACCTAGAAATCACTTGTTTATTATACAGAATTAAAAAGTGTCTATAATAAGTGTCTTATCTTTCGTTTTTTTTTCAGTGTTTTCTAACACCATAAACATATTTATAGACAAACTGTTTCCAGTGACATCACTCATTTAGAATCTCCTTTTTTTTTTCAAAAACTAGCTCCAGAGTTTTACGATCCCGTAGGAGTGTATAAACTAATGAAAACTTATGCTTTTCATATTTAAATAAAATATTGACTTGATAATTATGGATGTAACTGGCTATACAATGGGGAGACAATTTTTACCGACGGTCATCTCGTAACATATATACGTTGCAAATTTTGATGAATCTTGTGAATGTTATCATGAACGTATTCAAAAAGAAGAATAAATGGAATTACAACGTAGGAATATTGTTCAATACCCTTCCACTCCGATAAAGGTCGTATAAAACAACTTCATTCAATGAGGAACAAGAAATACAAAGATAAACGTATTTAATTAAGTAGAAACGTTTGCTCTATCGGTGATTCTAGATAATTCGACGCTAAATTCGGACACGGCCGAGGTTTTGTTCCAAACAGACGCGTTAAGGGATCGATAGATAAATAATCACAAAGGAAGGAAGACAAAGGAGTCAGCTATTGTTCGCCGGACGTGCTCGACACAATCCAGTTTGATTGGAGATGGCTTGCCAAGTCGAATTCGAATATCTATTTTAGGAATATTATTATTAATACTAATAAATAATGTTGACTTCTTTTGTTCCATCCTTTCGTCAAGACTGTGTTTCTAAAAATATTTTCGTACAGATAATTTTGTAACTAACTGTCAAATATCAGGTGATGTTGATAATAATTTAAGTCAGTTTTAACTGATTTATTTAAATAATATTGAATTGACAAACAAGCATACTGTCCACGGATAGTAAACCTCGCCGCAGCATCGTAGAGGCTCGTACTATCAACGAGAGTACTAACACATTGCTAACCTTGTAATTTCAAGATATATTTCACTACTTAGTATTATTACTGCTTTTCGCACCATTCAAACGGGAATGGGATTGATTTATAGCGGTAGAAAAAAGTGAGAGTGAAGTCATGAAAACTTTGTATAAAGTCTACAAGAAAACTAAAAACTTTATTAAGACAGTTTATCTCTTAACACGAATGTCATCAAATTTCTCGTGAAGCAAACACGTTATTGATAGCCCTGGCTAGCGTATCTCTAAAATCAAGGTACAGTTCATCAGGCTGATTGACAGGCGTCGCCAGAACGAAGAAAAATATGGCTTTCCAGCGTTATTAAGATTGATGGCGCACTAAGTAATGCGGCGTTTGGCACCATCGGCTCCACAAATGTGGTACCACCTCAAATGAATCGAACCCTTTTATTACACCGTACGATAAATATTATTATTTTTTCCTAATTTTCTTTCAACTTGTACATGCAGCATGCAGATAACTAACATTGGTACTGACAGAGTAATATCTGCCCTGTTGCGTTTAAGCCACGCTGTTTTGGTTGAATATGCTGCCATCTGTCGGCTCCGGTACATCAGTCGCCTCATACAGGGGTAGGTACTATTCTACTTTGTCGGTACCCCCTAGCTATATTATTAGTACGTTTAATTTAAGATGTGCGTATTTTATTTTATTTTCCTTCGTGTTTTATAAATTAAGGTTCACAAGGTGTTATTCAAGGTTTCATATCTTAAAAATTGTGGTACCTATTTCTAATGTTTGCAAAAACTTATTTCCTAATAGACTTTTTTTATATATGTGAGACACGTTTTCCCAACATGAAATTGCTGCTACAGGCTCACTCATTTGTTTTCCATAGTATTTGTATTGGGCTACAGTGGCAATTTATATCGTCTCGACGCAGTACCAGCAGAACCCACCCCCGCAACCCCGCGCCTCGCGCCTCATGCCCCGCCCCTACAGCGACACCTTAATGAACGGCCCAGTTGACACATTCCAATCAACGATACCACGATTGATCCCAGAGCGTATAGCTTTGCGGCTGCTGGGGTCTGTGCATGTTTTAAATAACTATAAAAAAGAATATTTTGAAACACTCGTAGAGAATCATGCAAGAATTAAATAAGAAACAATAAAAAATATACATGGTGATATTCCCGTTAACCAGTACTAAATTAGTCATACCGCATAAATTGTACATTACGATTTTTTCAAATATTGTCTTCAGGTTCTAGAAAAGTGTCCACATTTAACTAAATAAATCAACAACAGATAACATTTACAAGCGTATAAGAAGGTTCTGACACCTAGCTAAATAACAAGTCCAGCTGAGTCTGTAAGACGAAAAATTTAAAGTGGGAAGATTCTCGAGCGTTTTACTGTAACTATGTTCCATAACAATATAGTGTTAGAAAACCTAGACAATCCGCTTGAGGTAATTGGATGATCAGATTGGTATGTGTTGTAGAAGAAATGAGGTAGACCTCATACTAAAGTTTTTATTTCATTTGTACTTCAGTCTCACGTATTTCTACTGCAATAATCAGTATTTGCATTGCTGTGTTCCGGTCTGAAGGGTGAGAGAGGTAGTAAATTTAAGGGTATATAATAATTGACTTTGGCATAACATCCTCAAGTCGCAAGGTTGGCAATGCGTTAGTGATATCCTTGTGATATTTCGAGCGTTTCTGATCTGAAGTGATTACTATCCCACGTCTGAGTAGTCCAGTAATAGGTTCGTCTGAAAAACAAGCGTATTGTTTGATTGTTTGTTGACCTATCATAAAAAATATATTATGTAACTTGAAATGAATGAGTCCTAGACCTAACAGTGACGTTTGGGGGCTAAATTATCAATTTCAGTGATATATTCTCTAAATATTTTTACATGTATATGACTTTAAAAGGCAATTTTATACAAATTCTTACCTTCAAATTTGCAACGCTTCTCTGAACGGCGACCAATCTTATAAACTGTCGAAGCACGGTTGTTTTAAAAGTAGTTATATTACGATATAAATAGTCTATTTTTAAACAAGCACAGCATATAAAACATTAGCTACAACAAAGTGATTGTTTGGATTCTTACTTTATTATAAAACGGGCTTGTGTTCTCGTGGCACGAAAAACAGTAAAATAAATAACTTCATTTTATACAGTTCAACAAAAATAGATCTCGTTGAATGATAATCCCAATTAAAAAAGCTCTATTTAAACAATTACTTCATAACCAAATGGTCGTTTTTCTTAAGGCATTTAACAAGAAACATGCAGAGTTATGCGGTGCGGAAGTGATCAATATTTCTGTGCAAGAAGTGGTCCCTTAAATGCTTGTTACGGTGGTTTGCACTTTGCAAGTGTACCCGTAAACAATAGCCAAAGGCTAACCGACCGCCGCGCCCGATTGATTTATTAATCGCTTTTTCAAGTTTCTTCATTCAAGCTAAATGGTACAAAGTGGTGTCGGTTCGCATGTCCTTGACTTAAATTAAAACAACAATCACTGGCTAAAACACTAGTGATTGTTAAGACGCAAAACACTCACAATAGCTTAAAGTTCCCATTTCTTAATTATATATAAACTAATACATTACTAAAATTAAAATATATTCTGTTTTACATTTAAAAGGATGGTTTTGGAGTATTTCTTGTCGCTGTAATGACTGATCGAACATACAAAGACAAACAGTATATTATTAATATCGGAAGAGAGGCTGGTCAATTGAAAGTTACAAGCGTATTTAAAAAAATATATGTTGCAAAGTATAACAGATGCGATTTAGATAGCATTCCTTTTTGTCAAAAAAAATCTATAATCTTTAACAAATATAATTTAAGGTTAATTTAATGTTTATGTTTGACGATATTAGGTACCAAGATAAATTTCACTAATTCAGTCTTATAAACTTATACGGGTGTGAAATCAAACTGTATCGCGTAAAGTGCGAATCTTGGGTCTGTACCCCTCTGGGGACACGTCAACATGTCGATAACTTCGTTAACGTTAATATTGAAACGATATAACGATGTTAACAACACTACACTGTCAACGTGTAACTTTGTCGCATATATTGTAGTGTTTACAATCTATACATTACTCCTTACTTGATAGTAAAAAGCAAATATAATTATGCAACATTTCCAATATCCATGACATTTAAAAAAAAAGGATACAACTCTGGCCATATTTTGTTCACAGTGAACATTGTATTTCATGCATGTAGTTAATGACTTTAAATGAGTATAGCAAAGTTTATCGCCCTGCTGAATCATAATAGAAATATGTCAGTGCATATTTAATTAAAAAGTTTCGATATTTGAACACCAGACATTTGCGCTAAAATACATCTGAAATTCCAGTTAAAGCGAATTGAACTTGTAACATATATGCGGGAAAAATCGTAAGTGCAAAACACCTACAAAAAGACGAGCGGAACAGCCGAACAAGAATGAAAGAGCAATTTGGTAGGAAACAATTCGGAAACAAAGCTATTTGTGAACCGCAAGCATTTGCATGAGAAAACGGATAAATGTCAAGTAAAGTGTAGTTTGGGCTCGTTTGAACACCTTAGGGGGCGGGAGCGACGGGAACAGGAGGACGGGGCGCTATCTATGGCCGGGGCCCCTGCTTTGGTATCTAATTTAGTATTAATCTGTATTCCCAGGATATATTTAGGCTATTTCGTTTTTCGAAGTACTAAAATATATTTAATTTTATATACTTTCACCATCTAAAGTGGCCTAAAATATAACTGTTTGCAATAAATCCATCTATAGACGGTATTGTTTATTTAGTAGAAAGCGCAAACATCGTATGCCTGTACAAGTAGAAAGCCTGCTACGTGAAGAAATGCTTTAAGTTTATCTAAAACTGGTCAGCTCTGGCTATTATTAAGAGAAAAATATTTGCGGATTAGTCAAGTACAAGAAGGTTGGTATAAAAAGAAAAATCAAGTATTTTTATAAGAATATCGAGTATGTTTATGTTTACGTTAATATCAGTGCGATATTTTTTTTATATTTTCAAGGCACAATAAATAAATAAATATTTTATAAATACTTCATAACAAAGTTGTTTTCAAATAACATTTCTTTTTACAAACAAGTACTTGTATTTAGTACCCACATTACTACCGCTAGCACCTGTAACAGCTCCCAGAACACCACAGTAGAAAGGCAATAAACCTGCCCCGTAAATACACGTAGATGTCTCCCGGGCGCCGCACGACTGGCCGGTAATGAGATTTTATAATAGACATTTAATAACGGACGAAACGAGTCGCGCGAATAGCTAAGCTGCAAATGCAGGTCAGCGTCTTTTGTAAGCCTAAGGCAATCCGTATAGCGCAACTATTTAAAGTACGCTGGTATATGTCACAGTTTATTTTATACATAACATATATTGGAACGATAGTGCTACGCTAATACTGCTACAAATGCTACGATTACTACGACTGCTCTAACTAATCTGTTACGTTTTCACTACAAACTATTAGCTACAAGATTATTATGAATCCCGCCTTAGTTCCCGTGATATTGCTAAATAAACTGAAGTTTACGTGGATAGAGTCGCGAGCGGAAATAAAAGTTACATATTTCAATAAATATTATCTTATGAGACCATACAACGGCACGACAAATTATATGCAACCGGTTCAGTTGGAGTGCACGTGGGGCGATTTATGTTCAGCAGTGGACGTCACGTTGGTGATATGATGAATAATATCATATAAAAATCAATTAATGTTTTTATTTCATTTTTTTAATTACTGTTTGTTGTCAACCAAGTTGGATCAATCTGTACACAGTATGAAAATATTAAAAGTTCAGTAGTTTAGAAGTACCTACATTAAAATAAAAATTAATAATAATAGCTATTAGAAGTTAGAGAGAATATTATGAGCATGTTATTATGTATTTTGACTAAAGGGCGACTACGAAGTGGATAACAAGAAAAGAGTATGTAATAACGGGAAAACATAATACTTGTACGCGTAATATAAACATATTAAGATTCATAAAAACTTTGACCTTTTCTGCTTACAAAGGATATCCTATTTTTCGAGGAGCACAATGACATTGCCATTGTTTATTCAATGGCTAATGAATGACAAAAACTCCTACGCAATTTCGATATATTTTGATATTCTGTTGCGTTTATACAAATATTACTGTTTTATCTGTATTTACGTTTTCGCTGTAACACTAAAAATTAATTCCGGAGTTGTTCTGATTTTTACATAATTTAATATCTAAACTGAATTTTTAGCTTTATGAGGTTGCTTTAAATTACCACAAACCCCAGCACTCAACCAGAGTTCTATACGTTGTTTGAATTCGCAACCACCTGCTTCTCAATCGGTGCTCCAAGCCACAGCACTAAGTTTAATGTTGAAAGAAATCGACTGAACCTTATTAGAGTTTCTAAGACTATATGTGTTTTATATACTGTTCGTTTACTTTCCCGTTTCCCGGAATCACAGGTGACATATTTTTTTCATTTCCACAGAAATTATTGTCATCCCGGATTCAAAGTCGTTATAAGCCCAAATCGCTGCCGAATGCCGCTTGATATCGAAGCAAACGTCAAAATGATCCCACACAGAAACCCATTAGGATTTGATAACGGATCTCCTTCGCATTGATTTGTATTTGCAATGACTCAAATATAATTTTCCCGATAAAGAGCAACGATTCATTTTCATAGAGATATTGTACACACACGGAAAGAACGAATATTAACGTTAAATGCCTGTGTATGGAAAGTGAAACTGTTTTGTTTGGTAACTGTAGCGGTATATTATGTTTTTATGCCCACTTTGCTGTAGGGGTCAACATAGCAGAAGAACACCTCCCCCAAAATAGCGTAATTGGAATACAATAAGGTAGAGAAGGACAGGAGCATTCTCGGTGCGATGATAGGCTCTTGATTGCCGCTATGCCTGCCCAGCGTGGCATATATGGACAAACCTCTTCTATTTTTTTGGAAGGCTTATTACGAGCAGTGGACGTCCTACGGCTGATACAATGAACGCATACACTGTACTGGCTCCAAGCTAATAGGTTTTCCTAAAACATAAAAACTCAATAACTGCTCTAAAATTTTATTAGATACCTACTTTTGATAGTTGGTGCACCAAATCTGTACAAATAAATAAAATGTAAGTAGTGTGTAATGTCAAAATAACAATAATATAATACTGTTATATGCTATATATATATATATATATATATATATATAGCATATATAGTGTATGTATTGTATATTAGATTGTGTATCTGTTTACACACTGTCAATTGTCAATTGTGAGTTACTAGTATAAACATAATTTGGTTCGAATAGAGAAAAATCGAATAAACCAGCTTCAAGAACAAAAATTGCAATGTTAGCACACATACATACGTGCTTGATGATAAAGCTGTATGACGGATTAAGGCTTAATGCCCATTTGCTAGATAGACCTGAAACTGTACGGAAATACTGAAAAAGAGAAACAATGGCGCGCCGACCGCGGCGGGCGCGCGGCTCCGCTCCGCGCGCACATCCATCTTAATTACGTGAAACGATATTTTTCTTCGTTTCCCCGCGCCAATCAATCTGATAGCGACGTCGCGACGTTGCTTTGCTTTTACACCGACTAATGTATGTTTATAAATGATTTGACAACATTTCTGTTTGTTATTGTTGCTTATTTTTGCGTTATGATCGATATAAACCGCATTACACAATCAATTGTATTCTAAAAGCGATAGCGAAGCGATTCTGTACAAAATGATAATAATTCTAGTGACGTAAGGAGAAAACATATTCACTTAAAAATCTCGTATATTATTAATTTTACAGTGTATTAGACGTATTCATTTAAATTAGAATTTGTAAAGTACTGATTGTGTCGTTCTTGGTTTGTTTAAAAAAAGAACGTATATTTTACTCTATATAAAAAAATAAAATGCACAAAAGATTATAAACACATTGAAGGTGCTAAAACTTTAATGTGATAAAGTGTTTAGTGCAGAACTCGCCATTTGCTGTATTAAGAAGCATGGTCTATAAAATATAGAACTACTATTGTAGACGTCGTCTGCATTGGTATCTCACTATTTCAATACAGAAATGCGCGCGTGGGTGATACATCTTCATTGCAGCCATTGGAAATCCAATGCCGGACAAAAGCCTCCCCTAAGGATGAATTTTGCTCATAATTGTCACGCTGGGCCAACGTGTCAGCAATCATAGATGGCAGCTTTCCTGACGGAGTTGCTGCTGCCCTAGCTCACCTTGTGTATTTGAGCTGCACTGTTTCAGATTGATTTATCGTTATCTGTCGGTTCTGTTTCTTTAATCGCCTCTTACGATACCTGGTACAGAGGAAAGTACTATTCTATACTCTGCCAATATCTCAAATATACATTGCTTAAAACAAAGTCACTTTCTGCTATCTATAAATAATATACTTCAGTGTTGTACTCAATAAAAAGATCTACAAAAAAGTCTGCGATGGTAAAGGTACGAGTATATCTATCTCTTAAGGATAATCTACAATAACCTTTTTTTATTTTCATAGCGCCCGTACAAAACCGGGGCGGGTCGATAATGTGACATAACATCTTCATGTAACTAGGTAAGCAACCCAATCGTGATACCTTAGCGGTAATACAATCGTGATTAGGCTGTGGTGACGTTTACATTTTACATAAATTGATAACTCATCTTATTGATTATAATTTAAATTATAAAATATATGTATTTACCAATATATTAGATTGATACAGACAGACAAACTTGATGTCAGATTGATAGACAAAAGATCTAATAAAATTTATTTAGGTTTCTGATGCATTAATAAGTATTCATTATAATCGCAACTGTCAAACATCTACTGCTGAAAATAGGCCTCAACAAGAAAGGTGGAACTTTGCACATAGGTGCCGCTCAGATATTTTATTTCATTATGGACGAAAAAGTTATAAAATGAGATTTTCACTATTTACAAAACATATTTTGGTAAAATATAGTGAAAATTGCAGATTTCATCTTCATTCCCGCCCTGATGCATTTGAGCCACATTATTTCAGGTGGATATACCACCACCTGTGGGCTCCAGTATTAGTCAGATTACGCGGCACCTGGTACAGAGGTACTATTTTACTCTGTCTGTAACCAACGGCATAAAAATACACAAATTATTACAATATCATTATGTAGAGGTTACTAATAGCCAAAATCATTTTAACAAATTATATACAGATAGAATATGTGTTCTTAACTTTCTTCGAGTCAATTGTCCCTTAGTTAGTTATTTTGGGTGTCGCCGCTCATGCGTTCAAAGTTTTTCCGTCGCCTTCGTTCGTCGACGGAGGGCCGTCAGCGAGCGCGGAGCACTTCTAATCTGTCCCGTTTTCGTGCATAATGAGGCGCTCGCCGGGACCGTGTTCGGGATACTTTATTATATTTAGGAATATTTACAAGTAGGTCAAGAGTTACGAATCAATGCGGTTGAAAAGTTCAACGGGGAAGGTCATTTTAGAAAGGGTTGAGCGTTAATGATATTTGTGTATCGAACATTGCCAACTCATTTTAAATAAAAACAAGCCTAGCTAAGTTCTTTTATTTTTAAGTTAAATTTGCTATGCAGAGTGGGTCTGTTTTATTTAAAAATAAATAAACCGATAGATTTATACTTTATTTTTCAGTTAACAATAAATAAGAAAATAGCACAAATACATTCTACGTGGGAAGAGGCAGTAAGAACAATCTCTTCTAAACAACCTTTAAAACTATTTAATATAGTTAATAAAAAATTGAAGATATAGTTGTCAAAAGAAGAATTTCTATGATTGTGCATATATAAATATTATTCTCAAAAACTTCATCTATCTATCGTAATGGAAAACTACCAAAGTTATACCGATACCAAAATCCAGTGAAAAACTTGTGTCGAGAACTACCGGCTTATAGCAGTACTTTCGGTGTGTGCAATAATATTCGGACACTGTGGTCCAAAACTATATACGATCAAGTACACTGACTTGCTTACTTTGACAATATATAGCAACTAGCCTTGACAGAGGTAAGCATTTGACGTGATTATAAGAAAGCATTTGACTAAATCGACAAAATCATCCTTCTGCTTAAATTAGTTCGCTGGGATTTGCTTCACAGTACCTAAAAAGTTATCAGTTACTGAGTCTCTCGGATCGGCGACAACATGTTAGGTATGGCTGCTATGTTTCTTACCTTTACTATTTCTGGTGTCTATTAGGGCTAAATATTGGAACCGTTACTCTTTCTTCTCTTCATTAATGATATTGTAGTATATAGATGACCTCAACATTTTTATGGAAGTTACAAACGAAAATGCTTGTCATCACTGGCAAGACGTTGCTATCCTGATTGAATGGAGTGAACAGAATAGGATGGAACTGAATCTCTCGAAGTCTTTTGTAATATATTTTACTAGAGCCGTGTGGTACCAGCAGTGCAGAACCCCCCCCCCCCCTGTGCCAGGTATCATAAGAGGCGACTAAGGTACCAGGACCGATAATTGGCGGTATATCCATCCGAAACAGGGTAGCTCAAATGCGCAGGGTGGGGATAGGCAGCAGCGTTACCATCGTGAATGCTACGCTTTTATAGCCAATGCGCTTCTCCAACGCGGCCATTGTGGGCAAAACTCTCCCTTTTTGTGGAGGCCTATGTTCAACAGTAGACTTCCAATGGTTGATATGATGAGGAAACACTTAACAATGTTGATAAATTATAACTTGGTTGAAAGTTATATTACTCACACGTCAACGATGAGGGGCCTCAATGTTGTCTTTGATCCCAGTCTAACTTTCAACTAACATATCACCGAGATTACACTTCACTTCGTTATGTGTATAACTTTAACAATCCTAATGTTATGAATCTTATTTACACAATACTTGTAAGAAGCAAATTAGAAACAAATGAATGAGTTAAAAAGGCATTTTTAACATAATGTTCATAAAGGAATATGGTCATTACCGATTTACATATCGCCGCATGCTCGGTATGTGTTCGTTGAAGATGAGGCGTCATAATGACTTATAATGGCGGTGAAGGTCTAGCGTGGATGGATTCAATATTCTGAGTTGCTTACAACTACTACCTCCGACCTTCTTACGACTCCGGGTCACACTATTAGGTACCGTACCTGTCACCGCAGGCGCCTATTTGCCCCCGCCTCTGGCCGCACTGTCGCATACGACCACTCCACGGTCTGCCAGATGCATTCTGCACTCAATGCACCCTTATGTCAACAGCCAAACTGCGACATATTTGAGGAACTATACAAATGAAGCATTTGTTTTCTTGTAAGACTGAATGTGATTTTTTTTCCATTTATTTATGTATGTTTTGTTGTACTTACTTACTTACGTACGTACTTTTAATATTATTTGATGACAATTTTATAATTCTTGTAAATAAGTAAGTAAAAAGATAATTGCCTTAGTTTTATAATCGAGCACGGCCCATATATAAATAAATAATACCTATCATCGTTATCATATCGGCCATTAGAAGTCTACTACTGGACTAGGCCTCCCCAAGACAGGGGGAAGTTTAATTGCCGCGCTGGGCAAGTGCGTTACCAATGGCAGATCGCATTTCGTGACGGGGATATCGCTGCCCATCCCCACCCTGTGCATTTAAGCTACACTATATCGGATGGATATAGCGCCATCTGATGGTTCTGGTCTTATGACACCTTGTACAAGGTGAGGTACTATTCTACTCTGCTGATACCTCGCGGCTATAGTACATATATATATAATTTATAATTGTAGATTGTAGACCAGTTTTTTATTAAGTGGCATGTTCATAATTAAGAAAATTCTCTGGTTTCTTTATGAAACAATAAAAAGCAGTTCAACCATTGAATCATTCGCCTCGTCCTAGGGGTCGGACGAAAGAAGCTTAAGCCAAACGATTACAAATGGAGCCCGCGCGAGGGCCTGAGTCAAACACCGAGTGACCGGCGCGTAGTGAAACAATAGCCTAGCTTAATGTGCTTTTTGTCATTCCTCCGGCCTTAATCCAGGCGTATCCAAGTTTCTCATTGCTTAATTGCATCATTATTTTATAAAATTTACTTTTCAGTATTTTTCGTATAAATGTCCGATCAGAGTAAGTATGGAAATTTTAAACGCATTTTAAGATTTAAACTTGTAAAGTTTTAATTTTATTTCAAAAGAATACGACTTCTTTTTATTTCTCAGGTGTACAAAACTTATTTCATTCATTTGAACACTCAAACAATTCAAACATGTACTGAAGTATTAAACTTAAAATTGTTATTTAAATTATTTTATATACTTTTAAGTTGCAAGAGTTTCTGAAATAAGTCGCCTAAAAGCAAGTGCATCTGTTACGGATATTAGATAGCTAAAAAACTAAAAATAAAATACTTAAATATATATTTTACTCCCTTGATCATATAAATGTTTCTTGTCATACAAATATTAATAAATATTTAATGAAAATATCTTTAAAAAATATATAAAAGTAGTGTTAATCTATTCTTGAAAGCCGAGACAAAATTGAGTACAAAGTGCAAACAACCAACCTAAAAAAAATATTGGCCGTGGAAATTCCATAACGCTCGGTTGTTGGGCACGACTTCCATGTTTATTGAAGTATATTTACACACAACAAATCAAGTTTATTTGCGTTTATTATGCGTATCGCTATCGCTTAATATTCATTTATTTATAAATTCCTCACTGCTTTCTTTCAGGAACTGTGTTTTATTACTAAACACAGTATCACAAAAGTCTTTCTTAATTATTTGAATGATATTATTTTAAGGTTGTGTATAGAAAGGTTTATTTTAATGCAAAATTCGCTGAGATATGAATTTGCTTCTACAGATTAGATCATTTAAAAATCCGCTTTAAACATAACTAAGGTAAATTGAAACAATTTTGAGTTCATAGTTATTTGTTTTATATAAAAAATATTGACCTTCCGCTCACTTTGTAAATAAATGTGTTGGAATATTTCATTACATTACTATTAATTGATATCATTTTAAAATGAGACACATAGTTTTTATGAAATAAGGTACAGGAATATTGGTAACGGTAAAATTATTTGATTCACGATAAATCTTGGGCCTAAAAAAATTACGGCCCCGATCGCGCTGATTAAAATGATTCTGTCTTATGCGCCAAAGGTCATGGGTTTGATCCCCACCCAGGACAAATATTTATATGATTACTAGCTGTGCCCGCGACTTCGTCCGCGTGGAATAGTTTTTTGGGTACCATACCTATTTACTTCAAATTATATAAACTTTGAATGTCACGTTTATTTATATCGAATCAATGGCCTGAAAAATAAGTTTTAAGTTTCTAGCCCTAAAAATAGCGATCCATGCAAACAACTTTTCATCCCCCCTTGCAACCCCTTACAACCCTTATTTCGAGTTCAAAAATAGCCTATGTCCTTTCTTAAGGTCTAAAGATTGTCTATGCCAGATTTCATCAAAATCGGTTGAGAGGTTTAACCGGGAAAGCGTAACAGACAGACAGACAGACAGACAGACAGACAGACAGACAGACAGACAGACAGACAGAGTTACTTTCGCATTTATATTATTAATATGATTATATTATTTAAGTAGTATATTTGTGATTCGTCTATTGTCTGATGTTCGTAACACAAGTGCTTTAAGCGACTTGTCACGGTATCAGGTCAATGTATGAGATGTTGAGGAAAAAAACAGTTTATAGATGTTGCAAGTCAAAATTATCATAAGAATGGGGAAAATTGCCTGTAATTGCCGCGCTGGGCATCAATAGCAGAGCGTAGTTTAGAGATGAGAATGCTGCTGCCGTTTCCGGTCCTGTTGCATTTAAGCTACACTGTTTCAGGTGGATATACCCCCACCTATCGATTCCAGTAGCACCGTCGCCTCGTACGATAACTGGAAACAGCTACTATTCTAATCCGCTGTTGTCATAGAGCACTTGATTTACTCGACACAAATACAGGATAATAATATAATAATAATAATTTCTAATAAATCTACAAAATCTCATACATTGACCTGTCTCCGAGGTAATTCGCGTAAAGCAATTATATTACAGATATCAGAAAACAAAAGAATCAAATTTAATAATTATTTGTTGTTCGGAAAGTGCACCGAACAACAGTTGTCAACGCACTTGACTGATGCAAATACACCAGACATTTTTCAAATTTAAACTACTCAATATAGTGCCACATTAAATGCACA
The DNA here is from genome assembly GCA_020976665.1 of Heortia vitessoides. Classification (NCBI taxonomy): domain Eukaryota; kingdom Metazoa; phylum Arthropoda; class Insecta; order Lepidoptera; family Crambidae; genus Heortia; species Heortia vitessoides. The sequence continues at coordinate 440,986 of JACJUM010003174.1, forward strand.
GATCATTCCTGCCACGCAAGCTGAGGTTCCTACAACAAAAGCACCTATCGACGGGTTAACTTAATTTCACTGTGGATTCATTGGGATTATGTTATATAAATAAAGTCATAACTTTGATGTTGAGTAAATAAATATTGCTATTAAAACCATTTACAAATCCAAAAGTAAACTAAGTAAAAAGTAAACTAATAACTCCACTGAATTGTAAGCTATAAATATCCAAATCGAGCATTCTAAGTGCTCACGTGAGTTTCAACGAAAGCGTTTTAGTGTAGTCTGAATATTTTATGATGTGAACGTTCGACTTTTTATAACATAAACTTATTACTTTATATTTGTTAAAAATGTTTTTTATGTTATTCTTCGCAAAATTGCTATATGCCCTTGAATAGACTGCTAACTGAACAACAGATTTGTTTTCCAAATAATTTGCTTAATTAGAACTAAGCACAACATTTATTTCACTTTGTAAACGTATAATCGTATACAGCAATCGTATTAATGTTATTAAACGAACCTAAATAAATAAAATAAATACAGGACACCCGGAAAGAGACCATTTTAATTTCGGCAACGGCGCCATTACACAAATTTAAATCCAAAACGACGATCGTAGTACGCAATGAAAGATTTAGCAATTGTAAAACAGAGCCATAACAGTTGCCGGCAAAAACCGCGAACATAAACAAGCTAACAAGAGTGCGGAACAATCGCAAGATGGCTGCCGAGTGATTATGCAAATGGCGGCGGTGGCGCGGACGCAGCCGCCAAAACGAGGCTGTTTGCTAAATTTGTTTAGTAATTATAGGGTCATAGTTAGCCATGTGACTACATAAAAAATTCATTGGTTATTGAAATAGTCAGATCGATTAGGATTACAATTGTAATAAATGATATTGTGCTGATATTGTACTGACATTATATATGCATACTCTCACAGATAAACATGGACACTGCCGACAAATAGCTATTGCTACTGCAAATCAGTGATCAAATTTGTAATTCAAGTACTAGGACAAGTGTCGTATTATTTTCGAATTACAAGAAAGTGATATATGCGATTATAAAAATAATTAATAGGAACTCCTCCATAAATTAATATTTAAATCAATAAAAACATAGTGCAAGTTAGACTCGCGCACGATGGGCTTCGTACGCGAGTCAAAAAGTCATTTGGCAAAAACGCTTGCTTATGAGATAGCACTGCTTAGTTAGTTGAAAACACTAAGATTACGTAGACCTATCAGAAGATGTTCTAATCTATGCCCTTTTTGTCCCAGTTGTCAATACCCTACGCTAACGAGTTATCTAGCTTAGAATAGGATAAGTACCTACAATTTTAACCATAATGTTAAGACTTTATTTAAGGTTCTACTTTTCTTGTGATTTTAATTGCTAGTAATGTTTGTTACTGAATAAAATAGATTTCGAAAATATTTAACTAATTAACCGGCTATCAGTCGAATAGTGGTCTTAATAAAAAGATCTTGTTTTTACCATTTGGCTATGAAAATCTAAAAACAAATCTGAATATGATTTTGAAAAATATAAAATAATAATATATAGAAATCTTCAAAATTAGTTTTGTAAATTTTATCTGTCAAAAGTAAATGATAAAATTTATTTAAATTTTAGTGAAGGACGAAATATTGTGACTATCTGAACTTAAAAAATCTTTTACATTAACATAAATTACTAAGAGAAATAAAACGAACCTTCAAACTGAGCGGAAGCAAGTCAGTCTACTCAAAGACAAATTTTCAAGAACCATTTGTCTCCCACAACTCAATTTTTACTAAACACGTTAATTTTGTCTGAATTTGTTCAATATATTGATTTCTACGTGTACAGTTTTCATATTAATATCAGCCCAGTTTCAGTTTATTGTATATCCCAGTTTCAAAAGTAGGATTACTTTAATGTGCCAATAAAACCATAAGCGACCATTCACCACTATAAAACAATACATGATCATTCAATTACCAAGTTTCATGGGGCTAAAGAGTTGATGTAAAGTTGTTATGAATTTTCCGCCAGAACACGATATGTAAATGACTGTCCCGACAATCTACAATGCTAATGGCGAATTCCCGGGGCCGGCGGCTCGCGAGCCCGCGCAACCGGCCCGAGCCGTGCCGGCACCCTCACACTGAGGGACAGACGAGCGGACATCTGTGGACGGGGACTCACCTGGCAACTAATATTGTGTTATTATTTACTACCGTTAGACCTCATATCTGCCGTGACATACAGCTTTTATAAAATAATTAATTTTATAAAATAATTATATAACGATACAAAAGTTTCGGTGTGAGGTACCAGCGAAGTAAAATAGATTTTCCCCTATCAGGTGTCGTAAGAAGCAACTAAGGTACTCGTCTAAAATGACCGGGGTGCGGATGAGCAGCAGCATCAAAAAGTGATAAACATCCATTTGAACTTTCACCTTAAGAAGTGGCGATTTATATCCCGGAAAATTTTCATTAAATTCACTGAAATATTTAATTTTACAAAACACGAGCATTTATATCAGCAAAAAAACAAATTCACAATTCTCAAGGCAGTTATGGTGCCCAAAAAAACTATTCCACAAGGACGAAGTCGCGGGCACAGCTAGTTAGCTTATAAATTTAAATATATTACATATTTTTGAGCAGTAATAATTCCTTTGAGTAGCCCCGAGGCCCGCGGGTGACCCTCGGAGCCAGTAAATGGTGGCTCGCTGTAGTGCGGCGCGGCGTAATGTCATTAAAGTTGCGTAGTTTTGAGTTCCTTTCCACGCATGAAGGGTTATTCTCTCGGCCGGTTTGACGGAAATTTCGTTTAACATTTGAAGTTTCCGTTTGTTATTCCGTTTCAATTGGCTTTTCACGTTTTTATATATGGATACAAAATTGTTGTTATCATTTTAAATCAAAATAATAATTACTGCAGCATCAAACACCGATGATTGAGTTGATCTGACTCCAAGATTAGTCACTTATAGCGCTGGAGTAATAACAAATATAATATTTAAATACATATAAACCAAACACAGAATAAATACAAATATTTATCATATACATTTTTATCATGGGTAGGGGTTGAACCCTCAACCCTTGGCTTGGCAGCCACACGCGACTGCTGCAAAATTCTGTCACACGCACAGTGTACACTAGGCGGCATATTGACTTTAATGTTTCATCATCATCATCATCATTCTATCACCCGCAATACGTTCATTGCTGGACATAAGTTTCACCAAATGGTTTCCAATATGACCGATCGCAAGCAGCCTGAGTCGTCAGTCAACCAGATCGTCTGCCCACCTCGTGGGTAGACGTCCTAAGCTACGCTTGCCGGTTTATTGTAATTTATTATTATTATTTTTAAATAAATATGATTTTGTCTTCCTAGCGATATGGGTGTGCCCACCCGGGTGTGACGTTTTAAATAATAATTGTGAATAAATTAATAAAACATTAATACTTTCCGTAACATCTTATACATTGACCTGACTCTGTCAAGGATACAAATATCATAATATACATATTAGCCCTGGGTGGGAATCAAACTTAAGACTCTTGACGCACAAAATAGGATTACAACGAACTGCGCTATCGAGGCCGTCCTATTTAAAAATAAACAAATTGAAAAAGCAAAATGGGACAAAAGTTATTCTTTTTAAATAACGCTGCTGATCGTGTTCGGGTTAACATTTTACTAGAGATAATAAGTCTCTTGCACTTTAGGGCTATTTCCATGACGCTCGAGTAACTGAATGTAATACTTTTTTAATATTTATTAGACCAAGTCGACAAACAAGCATACAATCCACGTGATAGTTAGCATCACTGCAGCTAATAGACGCTCGTAATATTACAAGAATATCACTAGCGTGCTACCAACCTTGTGACTTGAGAATATTATGCCAAATTACTCAGTAAATTCACTCTATCACCCTTAAGACGAGTATACAGCAATGCGAAAAGTGCTATTTAGCGCTAGAAATAGGTGAGAGTGAGGTACCAATGCAAACGACCATGCATGAATTCTACCTCATGCAAAACTTTATCAGGACGTTAGTTGAAATATTGTATGCGTGCCTTAGTACAAACTGTATTATGACCACAGGTTTAGTAATGGAACATTCTCGTATGTCCTTGCTAACTCCATCGAATGATGATCCATCCAAGATTGAACGTTTTCCCTGAAATTTTAAGCACTGTCGGCCTTCTGGAATATCTCTTTACAGATACAACGATTGAATTAAACTTCCAAGATATCGCAGTAACAGGAATTGACAGGGAGGCGCTTATTATTTCAACTCCCCCTCCCCTTAATGGTCAGATTATCATGCAAATTTATTCCATCACCTGGGCGTCAGTTAAGTGGCTTCGGCTTCCATTTGATAGGGTTTTTTAATATATAATACTAGCGTTACCTTTTGAATTAAATATCAGACTACTCCAGGTCTTGAAATTCTCTACATGTTATTCAACAGTGTTTCCTGTCAAATTCCAAGTCAAATTCAGAAGTTCCCCATTATATTTTTATATTCACATAACATCACGTACATTGACTTGACTACTCCAAGTTAAGTTACTCAAAGATCTTGTACTATAGACATCAAACAACAGGAATTACAATATATAATACTTTTAGTATATTTTTTACACCGAGTCACAGGACAAACACAAGTTTCATCATATAATATTCGGTGGAACGAACCCACGACATTGGCGTGTCATAAAGGATCACTATATCTCTACATTCGCAGATTGGGCACTAAACTCTACATTTTTACGACTAAAAAGCTGAACCAATATTTTTAAACTCTAGTATATATAGATATACATATGGCCTAGAGTTTTAAATGAAGTAAGCAAGGTTATCGTTGACCTAAAGAACGCTATATGAATTGAAGTATATGAAGTGTTGGTTGAAAAGCTAATATGTTATAAGAACTTCTTTAGATTCATGAGTTATTTTGTACAATGTAATATGTTAAAACCAAGACAATGGATGTTAATTATACGTAGACAGAAAAATAACTAATTTTTAGCTAGTGCTAAGTCTATTATATACCGGCGGATATTTGGCTGTAAATGTAATATTTTAATAAGTAAAATAAAAATTTAAAAAAAGGGACAGTGGCAGTGCTTATTAGGCATGGTGATAATTGAGTGTTTTGGATAGATACGATATCAGTCGGTTACGGTACCGCACAAGTTTCTTATAATACCTGGTGTACGTAAATGCTATTCCACAGGGGGGTACCCCATAAATAATCGATTGTTATCATATGTATAATACTACCTAATTTTATTTTTAACCATATAAGAACAACGTTGCTACATATTAGACCCAACAATAAAGACAATAAAGATCTATAAAATGATCATATTTAGGTCAATAATGTAGTAACTATGTTACCGTAAATATTTCAATATATTGCAAATGATCACACTCTTTAAACAGAATAATAAATATCTCCCCAGATGCCCCACATCAGTTACAGTTTAAAAGCGGCATCGGATGGCACCGGACGGCACTGGACGGCACCGGACGGCCCCGAGAGCCGGCGCCAGATAGCTCTACAGCTTTATTTATCTATGCTGGACCAATCGTACATTAGATCCGACATAGGATGTTTTCTAATAGATATAACTCTCCCTTGACCGAACATACTTTGAACATCCTATAAAATTTCTTTAAGCCTTTTGCTAGTTGAATATAACAAAATAAAAATTAGTTTTTTCTTTGTGCCTCAATGGTGGTATACAGTCGATGGTTGTAGTTAGCATCGTCTATGGACGCCTGCTATAAGTACCAAAAAAGTGTTGTAAACCCATTAAACATCTGTTTACTACTACCTATTTTTTAAGGTCATCCTCAAAATTTGAGTAAGGAGTTCATTTCACATTATAGTTCGTGGGATAAATATACCACACATTTATGTTCCATGGTATCAGTGCCGTCCAAAGTGTATTTTAGAATCTAATACGCATACATTCAGCATCTTCATTATAGCAGCTGTTGAAAAGTCTGCTGCTGGACATAGACCTCCCCAAATTGGGGGAATGTGCCCATAACTGGCGCTAAGTAAGCGTATTGGCAATCGCAGAACATAGCTTCGTGACGGAAATGCTACTGTTTAAACCCGGCATGTTGCATTCTGCATTGCAGATGCTGCTTGCGACCCATAATACAGGAGAGGTACTATTCTAGTCTGCCGGTACTATACTGCCAACTATTTTACATTATTCATTTACATTACATTACTATCACCTTTTTATATTATCTGTCATATCCGCTTCCTCCAAGAACATACTGTAAAGTTCTAATTATTATTCTAGTGTACATTGTAATTTAAATGCATATATCTGTTCAAAGGATGGTAATTATCTATTTAGTTACTTACTTGCTTAAACAGACTTTAATGTAGTAAAGTAATAAACAAGTAAAATCAGGTTAATTGCGTAATCAAACATATATTTTATTGCAAAACTGTATTTCTGTCATTATAAATACATCATACAGAAGAATTACAAATATAATACTTTAATGCACATTTTTAACACCCAGACACGGAACAAATAGAAATATCCCCTTTTAAAGGTTTGTCCTGGGTGGGAATCGAACCCTTGGCACATAAGACAGGATCGCTACCATCTGCGCTAACAGGCCCCCCGGCGCATCGGCATATATAAGAATCACGCATGTCACGGGGTTTGTCAAGGATGAACTTCTAATTAACTTGTAAGATAGGGTGGTTTATAACGTAATTTATAGTCTAGTGTAAATAGTTGTTTGTTGCTAGTATTTAAAGTTAAAAAAAAATAAATGTGTTATGCACATATTTATTTGATGGAGTAACTTAATCATATAGAACTGTGGTTTATTTATAAAATGTTTTTACGCATTAGTTTACATAAATCGTTCAATAATTTGATCTCATAAAATTATAAATCAAACCTGATTTAAAATAAACTTTTATCAATATGATAAATGCAAAAAATAATAAATATTTACAGGTTTAAAAATTCAGCAAAAAGACGTAAGTTACTTTTGATCTCAGAAATTAATTAGTTATAATTATTTTAGTTAGCAGCTTTCGTAAAGGCTGATGTTGGGATGAGACACCAAAAATTAAACATCTTTATCTTCACCGTGTTTTTAGGCGCGTTAATCTATTGGTAAAGAATGCTTTCGCAGTTATTTAAGCCCAGAAATCCGCATAAAGATATATAAAATCATATTTAGCTAAGGAAGCCCAAGGCCGCTGCAAATACACTGAATAAATATATAGTGATGGCGCTAATAAAATAATATTGATATTCAGAGTACTGTAGTGCAGCGGCACTTGATGCGTTTCCAATCTCAAATTATATTCCGTACCGAGGCACCGGATCGGGTGTATTAACATATCGGCTCGCCCGCGGAGGGCCCTTAAATCAGTCCGTCTGTATGCACGGATTAATTACCGCCCCCCACGCGGGGGCGATATTAACGCACCCCAGCCTTTAGCATTCATTGGCCTCGGTATAAAATTGATTAAACATTAGAAATGGATTGTGTTTGTACACTAGATTTCCAAATGGATGAATTTAATGTGACAGTCTTAAATCTAACCCGCAGTTTTTCTAGGGATAGTAAAAGTAACATAAATGAAAGACATGAAGATAACGCCTAGAGATCAAGCTACCCAGGCCCCTAAATATTTGTGATATTAGTATTGATAATAGAGATAAAAGCTTTCTTAACAATTGATATTTAAGTGATCCCTACCTTAACATCCCTATCTCAATCCTACAAGATGTTTCCCTATTTTCCTTGTACGTAACTTTTTTTAAGATGGTGAAATCTTTTATTTGAATCTCTATTCTGTTTTTGTGTTTTCATTATAAACCCTATATGTTTTTAGTTTTAGTCAAAACACATCAAACATTACTTTCATTACTCTTTTCTGTCTTTGTAATGCTATATTAATTAATCTACTGAATAAACAAATGTAGTAAATTATTTATAAATAAAAGACGTCATTGATCCTTTAAAAAGCATTTTAGTTAACTCTTCATATTCTTGTAACCAAATTCAATGCAAACTTTTCAATCATAACTTATGCATACAAAAGTAATAAAATAAAAAAAGTATAAACGCAAACAATATCACTTCACAGTCACAGTGAAAAAAATAAAACCATCGCCCGCCACTACAAGCTACGAGTTCTCGCTACGGCGTAGCCTCGTAGCATTACTACGTAGCGTCGTAGCAACAAAATCCCATTTCTGAATGCAGTACTCTCGCTCACTTTTTATTATTCTTAATGAGAAACGTTTTACGTTTTAATATAACAATCACTGTTTGTCGGGAGCACCGATGTTATTAGAAGCTTTAAGGGCTTTCCCTTTTACTTTTATTACGTGCCCCTTTTATATTAAATAAATCTCATTGCGTCTGAGTGTTTGAACAATTCAATTCATTGTTCACGCACCGTTTTTGTTAAATATCCTTCGACATATTCTTATCATTATATTATCGTGTATAATTGATTTTATATTTTTTCAAACGGATATTCTTATATAATCATACATTGATTAGTATTTGGATTTTGATTCACATATGAGTATGTTCACGTATGTTGAGATTTTAAACCTACTACATTCAAATCAAAATAATAAATATATATATGGATGTTGCAAATTTCTAGCAACTAAGTATTATATAACTAGCATATATTTTATTTATAGCACATACAAAAAGACATGACTTGGGATAGTACATTATTTATAATCGGAACGCTTATCGCTGAAAGCAATTTTGCTTTAACAATCTTTGGACAGAAAATAAAATAAACTATAATATGCTTAAATTGTAAACTTTTATGTCAAATTTAAACGCAAGTCCAATATATGGTAAAGGTGTCATCGATCGTGCATGCGCCCTGAAGTAGTAATATACCTTTCTAAGAAATGCAATTAATTCGGCAAACAGGCATGCGTGGCGCCACCCCCCCCCCCCGTTCCCCGCCCCTGCACAACGCGATAATTCCGTCTTCATTCGATAAACCCGATAAGTGGATGAAAATTTGCGAACAGAATAAATATCCGAGAATACTTTTTGCTCCGTCCTCGATCGTTATTTATTATTTATGGAAATAGACCTGGAAACTCCATCGAGGGAAGGTCGTCATATTTTTCTTAAAAAAAGTAATGTCCCCGGTGCGGCGCGTTTGTCATGCAAATTTATGCGATCCGTTTTAGCGTTCGTTTTTAAACCGATAGCGATTTCTAGACGGAATATTGAATCGAATAAAAAGTCCGCGCCATAATGTCGGAGCCATACACCACCGGCACGAAAGAAGTTAAACGGAATCGTAAATTAGAATTGAATCATCGTAATCTTTCATTCGATATTGTATTACGGCGGTGCTTTTACAGCGGGCGATTGAGTTAGCCGCGACCGGCGGCCCGCGCGCGGCTCCCGCCATTTATCATTTTAATGTAATGTGACGTCATTATGTCATGTAGCTCATTCTGCGAGTAGCGAGAGGATGCGAGAGGCGATTAGTACGCCCCCCCCCCTTCCCCACTATACCCCACCCCGCGGGGGCCGCGAGCGATCGGTGTTTAGACAAAACTGGCTGATAAATGGAAATGTTCTTGCAGGCCGACAAGTTCACAGCGCGGAATCCGACGAATTTCAACTGGTAACTCTGTCCTTTGATTCCAAGCGTCAAGTTTTCGTGAATTTAATCAAAGTAACTTTATCTATTCCAAGATAAACTCACCCGAGTTTGCGCTCTGTAAACATTTATTATAGGAAACAGTTGGGAGCGCGCGGCGAGTTGCCGGCGCCGATCGCCGCCCGACCTCGCTTTGCAGCGTTCATTAACGCCACAAGTCATTTATGTAAATGATACATATAAAATGCACCAAAAAGATATATGCTTTTGTGACATTTCAAGTTCGACTACGTTGACCGAGTTTCAGCTTGGAATCAGCAAGCAGGATATCACATGTTACAAAAATTATATTTTCTATTGGTAGTGAAGTAACAAATTATATCGTTATTCTGTTGTAATAGTTATCACGTGCATCATCATCATATCAACCATTGGAAGACCACTGTTGAATATTAGCCTCCCCTAGAAAAAGGTAATTTCAGCAAGCGTGATGACAATCGCAGAGCGTAGCTTTGTGACGGGGATGATGCTGCCCATCTCTGCCCTGTGCATTTGAGCTACACTGTTACAGATAGTTATACCGCCACCTTTCGTTTCTGGTCCTTAGTCATATCTTACGACACCTAGAACGGGGAGAAGTATAACTCTACTCTACTCTACCAAAACCATACGGCTTATGTACATATTAAAGTATTCTAAAATATTTTTCAACAGTTTTGGCGTGTAAGAGACTCAGACCTATATACAACCTTACAAATTTTTGCGTTTTTAATTGAGTAAGATTTGACAAAAATCTGTGTTAACTATATACATACACGTTATAATATGTACAAGAAAGGATTAAAATATATTTTTCAATAACCATCATTATTATCAATACATATTGGAACGTCCACTGCAGGACAAAGGCCTCCACAAGAAGTTGGAGGGAAAGAATTTTGTAGAAGGAAGAAATTGCTGCGCGGGGCAGGCATATTGCCTAACAACGTAGCTTCGTCTATTCGGAATGCTTCTGCCTATCCCTGCCCTTTTATAACTGGAATACCCTGTTTCAGGCGAACATACTATACTGTCATTTTTCGGGTTCATATGTTGAGTAAATTGAAGATATTTTTTGGAATCAATTGATGCGGTCTACGGAATCTAGCGGTAATAGAGGGTATTTATAAATTGCTTCAAATGCTTGCATTTGCTTAAAATGAAGATTGTCAGTATAAAAGTAAATGGAAATCAATAGTTCGCAAGACAAGTTTTTAGTTTGTGTGTAAATTTTTATCTTTTATCGACACAAAAATTTAGGTATTCATAATAAAACTAAGCTAAGGCTTAAAATGTTTCCCTGGTTTTCCTGTATGATAAAAGCCAAATAGACTAAAACAACCCCTATTGAAACGGCGTATAAAATAAAACTTGTGTATCCCCTCCATCCGCAAGCGTACCCGAAATGCGCGTAGCGAGAAAATGAAATATAGTCCCCGTAATAGTCTCTTTATTAAACCATCCTTGTAGAAGCGCACTCCGAGGAGTGGCCGCTTAAGCCAAGTTAAAATGCATGCAATACATTTGAGAACAATTTATTGTGTAATCAAAAGTTGAAAAGTTAACTGTTTACGGCGCCGTTTGAATTTTATTAGCTGTGCCTTCACTGAGATAAATATGGCGGACGGATTCTTTGTGATGTTCTTTTGTTTGTTTATTATGGCAATACTGTTGGCAGCCTCTCTTGCCAAAGAGTTTGCTAATAAAGAAACAGATGATAATAAATGACACCCGCATTAAATGAGGTTAGGCGAGGCATTTCTTACTCCAAGGGTTTATCGTCCAGACCTATTTCAATTGTAAATGTATTAAAATTATGATTCTTAATCATAATTTATGTAAAATATTAATTAATGATGAAACAATTTTCAGAGTCTATATCTTAACTTGAATCAGGCTTATTTAATAAATGTATCCTTTCCATTTTATTTGCATAGATTGTAAAAAAAATATATGTTTTTATCGTATTATTTGAGATTTTTCGCATAAATTGTTACTTAATAAAAATATACCAGGTGAAGTTAGCCGCAGTAATCCAATACTTTTGATAAAGGTATTCTAGTGAATACAACGTCTATACGATTACTATCAAAGATGGATTCAGCGTAGATTTTGAAAAAGGGATGATTAAGCCATATATAAATTCCGTATTCATAGTTGCGCTATGGGTGGTTTCATAAACAATAATTGTGAGTTTAAATAATTATTTAATATGAGAACTGAACTCATAAATTGTTGGGTATTGGTAATTGCAAGCTGTACCGTACACCATAATCATTGTGCTACAGAATCAGCCAAAATAATTGTACATACCTACACAGGAAATTGATGTAGTAATATTAATACACATAAACACAATAACTAGTGGCGTATAATTATGTAATATAACATTAATTAAACATAATTTAAAAAAGTTTGGAGCGAATGCAATGTATTTTACAAGTGTAACAAGGGATATGAATAACCAGGCCATCTAAGCGATCATGTCTGTGCAATTTTTAATGCAAAGCTTTCGCATGAATTGTGAAAAGCAAATAGATACCTTATTTTTCATGAGCTACGGCATCAAATCAAGGTCACGAGAGTGGCGATGCACTAGTGCTAATCTAGCGATGTCTAAAGCATCTTTGATACATGAAAATTATAATAATAATAATAAATTCCAACAAAATCTCAAAAAATTACCTGACTGATTTACTTAAATACTATATTTAACACCCATACACAGAAAAAACACAAATATCATCTGATAAATATATGCTCTGGGTGGCAATCGAACCCGCGACCTTTGGCGCACAAGTTAGGATGACTACAATTTGCCAACTAACAAGAAATGTACAGCCCAAAATATTTTGAAGACAGAACAGAAGAATGATCGAGCGGTGTGGCGGCAGCGCGCGGCGATAAGCCAGCCATTATAACAGTTTAATTCTGGTGATCGATGGACACTGGCCCACTCGCCCACTCGCCGGCTCGCCCGCTCGCCCACTCGCTCGCTGTAAACACTTATCCCGCTCAGCCAGATGGCGGCGCAAACTTCGCCCGAATTGTAATGCCGCCCTGGCTTTTATCAAGGTGAAATGTGTTTTATTCAATTTTAACTGCGGAACGCGATAATGGGAAATAATTTGGCAAACTTTTGATTCTGGTTAATCTAATTTTAATTACTGTAAATGAAAATTACTTTTGAAACCTAAAAATATATTTTATAAAAAATATAGTTTATAACAATGATATGTGTATAGATGATTCTAAAACTATTAACACACATCTCAATCTGGATGAAATAAACTGCTAATAACTAAAGCAACGATAGATCGAAGAATACCTGAGAAGCATATTTAAACTCTATTGGTACCTCACGACAAGTTTGATCACTTGAGTAGAATGGTACCTCCCTCTGTACCAGATGTCTTAAAGGACAACTAACAGACCAGAACCAACAGATGGCGGTATGTCCGTGACAGTGTAGCTCAAGTGCCTAGAGTGGGTATAGGCAGCAGCATCCCCGTCGCGAAAGCTGTTTTCTGTGACTGCCTACACGCTTACCCAGCGTGGCAATTATGGGTAAAATTCATGTTTACTTGGGGAGACAGAGGACTTCCCATAGCAATAATGATAATGATTATATACTTATCTATTATACTCGTACAGTACTGATTGTCCGCTTTTAAAGGTTGTATATTTAAATGTTCATTATCATTTATAAATAATGACAACTGGTATGTCCAGTATATATTGGTATTGTATTTATCTGCATTTAAATTAATGTAACTAACCGGTATAGTTTGTACAATCAATATTAAATGCAATGTAAAATGAATAAATAAATAAGCAAAGCAGCGTAACTCACATCGGAATGTATGCGCATTTTTCATCAATTCGTAGACTCATTACCTCGAGCCCAATCACAGATAACCACAGATCCCCGGGGCGCGTCAGACTCGTCCCCGAGCTAAATTCATTAAACTTGAATAAGCTAAGTCGCGGAACGAGCCGAAGTTTGGTTTATTAGTCGCCCCATCGCCGGCGCAGTCGGCAGAGTTTCATACGCTGACGCCGGAGTCTTTCTGCCGCTAATTAGCGCTGTTTCATTAAGAATGCGACGGATTAGATTGGGAACGGGCCTCCGTATCTCGTCGATGCTTTCTGTTAATTACACCTCCTATCTCTCTAGCTGTCGGATACGTTATTTTGAGAGTGTAATCTGATTTGGTACTGTATCATAGAATGTATGTCGATGTACTTTCGTCTGTTTATCTAATGATATATTATATTTTAGGACTTAAGATGAATTAATTATTGGTTGCACATTCAGTAGTGAATAAATGAATGATTTACATAACAGTTGACACAATTACCTAACTACAAGATAATAACAATAAATTTAAAAGATCACCCAACATCTCATACATTGACCTGACTCCGTGATAAGTCGCTTAAAGTACTTGTGTTACAAGCATCAGGCAACAGAAGAATTACAGTTATAATACATAAATTCAACACCCAGATATATAAAAAACACAAAAATGGGAATCAAACCTACGATCCTTGGCGAACAAGATAGAATCACTAACGTCTGCACCATCGTGCGTGTTTGCGTGTGCGCGTGTATTTGAACCCTATCAGGTACACACATATATATATATATATATATATATGTATATATATGTATAGATATGCACTTCGATGAATATTTGGGTTTAATTCTTTTTCGTTTTGTTCTCATATTCATACATCACACAAGTGACTAATCTCGGGCCTGGTGTTTTAGATGCTAGTGATCCTATCTTGTGTGTTAAAGACATATATCTTGAAGTAGTATATTTATGACTCGTCTGTTGTCTGACAATCGTAATACAAGTGCTCTAAGCTACTTATCACGGAGACAGGTCAATGTATGAGATGTTGTGGGAATTAACTATTGTTGTTATTATATCACAATGAGTAGATCTGTATCTGTATGTATGTGTGTGTGTGGGATGTAGTGTACTTTTCGTATGTATTGGTAGAAATTATTCTAGGGAATCATTATTTTACTTACTGTTATATCGTGACTGTAAAACGATGGGTTTCTAACACCATCCAGAGACTCTAGTCAGGATATCTTAAACATCATCGTAACTAAGGGCAGAGAGTCAGTCAGTTAGAGCCCTCCTACACTTAAACAATTGCATGGCCTAAATCAGCAGAATTTGTCGTATTTTGTTATACAAGTAGGGGCTCGAAATATGAATTGTTGCATTGCGAATATAATACGAGCAGGGTGCAAAGGAACAGTATGTCATCGTCTTTTCTGAGATTTTTGTTGTCTAGTGGTAGTGTTAGGTGGTAACTTAATGTCTTTTGAAGAATATAGGGTTTTCTAATAGTGAACAAGGTTGATGTTTCATGTACGCTTTCGGTTGAGTATTTATTTAATAAAGAGAATATATTTGAGTTATATCAAAATTGTGGTAGGCTTAAAAAAATAACTAAAGTAGCTCAAGGAAAGTAGTTTTAGGGATCAATTGAAACGGCTAATATTTGTCGAACCTTCATTGCTGCCGTTGTACAAAAGAAATTTTTAGTTCGGGATCAGAGCTTCGTGTATGATTAGATTCATTTAGATTAATTTCGTTTTCAAAACCCCTTTTCCCAGAATCATTTATAAGAATCGAGATGAAATAAATATAAAATACTAAACATAGTAAAGTTCACACAACATCGTGTTTCGGTACATTAGACAACAGATAAATCACAAGTAGAAAATAAATAATAACCGCCCATACATAATATTCATTATATAAATGTTTGACTTGGGTCAGGTTCAAACAAAAAAAGAATACTTGGTTTATGTTAACAGACGATAAAGCCTGTCGTTACTTGTAATTTTTTTGTCTCTTCCAGCAGGGACTGAGAATTCTTTTTGCTTAGATTTTTACAGTGTTCATGTTTTCTTTCTATCACCCGTCTTTTCTTCTTCTCTCTCCCTTCTCTTCCATCTTCTTTCTGCTTCTCCAAATAACTTAATAAATTACTCTCGTTATCCTAATTATAACCGGTATGTTGTAGTGAAAATTGAGCTACATTGTAGTTCATAGTACTCACGATCATGTCGAGTTTTGGACAATGGCCAAGGGCAAAATTTGTTTACCCTTATATTTTTCTTGTTACAGCTGTTTCTATTCATAGATACCGGCCTCTATTCTTTGATAAGACTTTGTTGGTTATAATCTTATCTTTACATCTCTATTATCTCAAAATATTTGTTACAACTTTCGGAAAAACGTATTAAATGCGTTATCGGTGATCGGATATAATAACACACCTTTCACATTACAAAAATTCTTGTACTATGAAACGTTGCTTTTTATATTTATTTTTCAATTATTACAAGATTGAAAAGATTCTGTAGTCAACATTTCACAGGATATGTAGTTTTACTTAAATTTAGCATCGATAAAAATAGCACCACATATAAATTTCCTTAACTTCAAAGTGCTGATAATGTTATTATGAGTAATAAAATAATAATTACATTATTATAATAATGATCATAGTACCATAACTGCCCTTATCAGTATTACGGATGATACAAGGTCAGGCATGGAAATTCGAAAAGTCACGGTTTTAGTACTACTTGACTGTAGCAATGCCTTCAACTCTGTAGATTTCGATGTAATGCTTGGCCTTCTACGCTTTCTTAACATATCTTCATCGGTTGCTGATTGGTTTCATAGTTACCTGTCGGGTCACCGTCAGCGTATTTGCACCCAAGACACTTTTTCGTCTTGGGACTGTTCGTCTGTTGGTGTACCGCAGGGTAGTGTTTTATCACCGTTACTCTTCAGGATATTTATTTATACCATCTCCAACAACTTTAATTCTTCCTACCATCTTTACGCAGATGACCTACAAATTTATCGACAAGCATCTCTTATGGACTTAGATGGTGCTATAAATAATGATCTTGTTTGCATCTAAGAACACAAATAATTGTGGTGGGTAGCTCCAAGATGAGTTCAAAAATTAATTGTTCTACTCTACTGCAGATTAATTTCAATGGTTTTTCTATTCCATATAGTAGGACAGTTAAAATTTGGGAATACTTATGGACAGTAACTTATCCTGGACTGCACAGTTAAAGGATGTTAGTCGAAGATTATACACCTCTGCGGCTTCTTTAAAGCGCTTGCGAAAGTTTCTTCCTTTTGCCACCAAAATAGCACTTCCTCAATCCCTACTTCTACCAGTCCTTGTCATGCCGATACCAATTATCTAGACCTTACAGATGATCAACTTGAGAAGCTTGAGCGTCTTCAAAACTTCTGTATAAGATTCATTTTCGGTTCACGTAAGTTTGAGCATGTGTCCAACTTTCGTACTAAGCTCAAATGACTACCTATTTGACTTTGCAGGAACGCTCATGTCGTCTCTTTGCTATACAAGCTATTGTTCTGTCCTTTCCCTCCTACTTATCTTTAAAGTCGCTTTGTGTTCCTTGGGGACAGCCATGAAAAATCCCTAAGATCGTCAGAGAAATTATCCATTCCACAAGCTTCTATAGCAAATCCTTTGAAATTCAAGCCGTTCGTTATTGGAATGCGCTCCTCCTTGAAGTGAGATCTGCTCGTTCTCTTTCTATTTTTAAGAGAATGGTGAGGGAGTATTATCTGTCACTTTGATTTTGCTTTTTGATTATGTCACTTTCTTTGTTCTGTAACTTTTTCTTTTTTATATATTTAAATGTATGTGTATTATATGTATATTTGTATGTTTATGATTATGTATGTATGTATTAAATGCACCTTAAACTAACACTAGCTTTAACATTATTTCTATCCAATGGTTGCCTGTAAGAAATTGTATTTAGCGATTAGGCCGCCTCTTGTACCTACTATTCCATGTTTTTGTGATGTTCTTGTGTTGTTTTCATTGGTGTATAATAAAGAGTATATTATTATTATATTATATTGATAATAATAAAAGATCGAGAACCTAAAGTTTTTTATATTTTACAAGTTGTCGACGATAACTTAGACTGATGATATATCAACACTTTCTCAAGAAAAGATCTGTGTAAATATATATTTTCGATCGGAGATGTTGGGTGAATTTATTATGTTATCAGTATTTGATATTTATTTCAGCACAATTTTTCTACATTTTTTTAGGAAAAGGGGTATCGGAAATGAATAAATTCATATTACACGTAAAGGTCTAGTCTCAAACTAACGATTTCTTTGGTACCTTTATAGCCTATTGATAACCTAAACTTTCTAGATTGTACTAAGTTTAAATTTAATCTTTTTATTCTTTGTGGTATGAGAAAGAGTAAAAAATATAGACACAAACCCTGAAAATGTATCACTTATTAGATAGTAAGATTTACAGAGCATAAATATTTGTCTAAGGCTGAACATTTTAGTTTAATATACATAATACAATATACAATCAAATCTTTGAATATTCATGAAAAACCATTGGGTGATATTTAGTTTTATGGACTTCATCATATCAGGAAGTCTACTACTGAATAGGTCTTCCAGAAAATGGGGAATTTGTCCATAATTTCCGCGCTGGACAAGCGTGTTGGCAATCACAGAGCGTAGCTTTCGCGAGAAGGATGCTGTTGCCCATCCCAGCCTTGTGCATTTGAGCTACACTGTTCCGGATGGATGTATCTGTTGGTTCTGGTACCGGAATTGCCTCGAACGACACTAACACAGGGACTATTCTACTGTCGGTACTTTACGATAAGTTACTTATAAAACTTAGAAACTTGAAATACGCATTCATTACATTTGTTTAATGGAAAAAGGTATAACAATCATGGCCCATCTGTGCGAAAGAGCTTTTTAATCACATAACACCGTCCCTTAGGTGTACAAGGTAAATTAAGCCAGAGCGTGCCCGGAGAGAACACGATTGTAATATTATTTTAATAGATGCCTGTGACTTTGTATCCGTGGCTTTTTTACGCATCTTTACTAATATTATAAAGCTGAAGAGTTTGTTTGTTTGTTTAATCGCGCTTATCTCAGGAATCTCTGGTCCTATTTGAAAGATTCTTACAGTGTGAATAATAATAATAATAATAATAATAATAATAATAACTTTTTTCAACAACAAAAGGGAACTTAAACTAAAATACATATTGATACTTAGGTACCTAAACTAGGTCCAGCCTGTTCTTATAAGCACCTAAAATAAAAAAGAATATACAATATCATTGATCCAGGAAGGTTATTATATTCCCGAAAGTCACTATTCCACACGGAAAAAGTCGTAGGCACTGCTAAAAAAATATAAACGAATATGTGTAAGAAAATTTAAAAACCACATTACAATTCGCCCAAATCTGTGAAAACAAAACAGGATGGAACTGTTCATAAATATTATGTTCATATTATTAAGATATCTACATTGTTAAACTTTGTTTAAGTACAGAACTACAAACTGGCCTATAAACTAGAGACACCCGATTTATATACAATTTGACAACGGGTTATGTTTTCAACGTTGTCAATCTTGAGAACGGTTGCTACATATATACAATACGAGAATGTAACCGAAACTATAACAAAAATATTAAATAAACCTCGTTTACAAGTCGTTCAAAAGTGTTTATATCAGTCATATAATTGTTTTTTTAAATTAGATCTGTCAATGGCAGTTTTGAATTAAAACAGTATTTTTTTATTATGTGTAGTGAACACTTTTATTTTAGAAAATATTCTTAATTGAATATTAAATATGTTTTTGTGAGATTGAGCTGATCGGATTCAGGCTAATTAATTTTAATTAATTTACTTTATTTTCTAGGTTTCAAGAACTGGAGGTTATGAAAAGGTCTGAGCTAGACTTCTTTTACACCAAAAATCACTAAAAATATGAACTAATAACCCGTTAAACTCTATTTACCAAGTATACATTTTGACACCTCACCTGCTTTAAAGAAATCAACATTTTCGTCGACTACCAACACCTGTCACTTCTTAAACCTAAAGGGCTCAAAGTGAATATCCAAGTATTTCATGCATTAATATTTTAATATGCATATTTGCTATATAATCCTCTTACAGTCTTTTACTTTTAAAAAGGTTCATATAATCCAGCTTACAATAAACGCTAACTGCATATTGTAACAGTTTATGGTTTTTTAATTTAGCTGTTTAATATTGAATTGAACCAGATTCAGTCTTGTGTATGATTTGTTTAATCAGCCCACCAACCAGAATTCGGTTAAGATAGGAGGCATAAAAATAGTAAGGTGTAATGAAAAAATTTTTTTTGTTTTGTCGTGAGGTACCGGCAAAATAGAATAGTTACTTCCACTGCGCTTCGTAAGAGGCAACTAGATAACCGATAGATGGCGGTATATCCATCTAAAACAGTTCAGCCCAAATGCACAGTATAAGGATGGGCAGCTACATCCCCGTCGTGAAAGCTGCTCTCTGTAATCACCAACACGCTTGCCCGGCGGGGCAATTATGGGCAAAAAACCTACTTTCTTGACAAGGCAACCAGTAGTGGACTTATAATAGTTGGTATAATGAATGAAAACATTACACTAAGCAGCGGTTCGTGGGCACCTTTTGTAGTATGTAGGCCAAGCGCCGATAATTATTGCACTGTTGTTTTGTATTGAAAAGCCGATGTCGTTTACGCGACACTGCGGCATTGCAGCAACACTAGGCCAAATTTAATTATGCGACTTACACGGCCTTTATGCGTGGAGATAAGGTTGGGTTTGGTGGAGCAAGAAGGCGGGCAAGCTGGCGGCGTTTAAAAGTACAATAACTGTATCGTGACTACGCATACATTACGGCATACACACATTTAATCGACGCAGCTGTTGTCCGTTACACTTACCGATTTATTAATACTACGTGATCAGATCATGCACGGTCTCGGTATAGAAAAACATTGTTTTTAACAAAGAGTTTGTTGTATACGTGTGTGAGATACTTTAATGGACAAAATATATATTAGTTATATAGTAAGTAATGACGGTACTTAATGTCTTTACCATTTTATTATATATTAAAGTATTTCTGAATATTTCCTAACATTTACGTATCCACTAATAAAAAACTATTAGTTTTAATGAGAACGGTTGACGCAATGCAACCCAAACATCAAACAAAATAATTTAAAAAACCGCGTTTTAAAGTCGTTAATATAGAAGTTTTATTCTGAGAACATTCACCAAAAAACACATTATAGTATTAATACACACACTTACCTACATACTCTTCCAAGAATATATGACGCTGAGAGCCTGAATAAACATTTGACTTATGATTATCTTACGACTACAGTATAGTGTATTGTATTCGTACCGTTACGCCAAACCTTTATCTACATTGATGTTTTAAAGATGGCGGCCTTGCTTAGGATATTCATAAAATAATATATTGGAATTCACTGGAATGCATCTGGAATACATAACTGTCATATGATTTTTTATTTCATCAATCACAAAACAGAATTAGCACCTTCATGGATGAAAATTTGATCAAAACTTAAATTTCGAACTTTTTGTAGTAGTAATTATATACGTCACACATTCTGACATTACATCTGTCACTCTCGAGGAACCGTAAGGTAATCAAAACGTCGATATATATATATAGAAGAAGCTTATCGACGTTTTATATATATATATAAAAAATAATAAATAAAAATAATAAATTAAGTTACCTTTTGTTGTTGAATAAAGAATACAGTCAGATCCAATTCGAGAGGTAGGATAGTTTAAATTACTTATTTAAAAAGGGTCTGATAATATCTATTGGTTCAACTAGTAAAAAGTGAATATAAAGAGTTTAAAAACCGTTGAAACTGGTTTTATAAGATGTAAATTAGATTGTAGTTATAATATTTTCTTATATTCATGTATTCCTTGCTGCTGCCGTGAGGTACTGGTAGAGTTGGTAAGGTACTAGGTAAGGCAAGGTACTAGGCCGACTAAGGTACTAGAACCGACAGATGGCGGTATATCCATCCGAAACAATGCAGCTCAAATGCACAGGGCGGGGATGGGCAACAGCATCCCTGTTCAGCTCAGGGCGACAATTATGAGCAAACACCGCCTTTCTTGAAGAGGCCTGCGTTCCTCACTCAAAATAATACAATGTATTTTATTCACTGTGTTTCACATATTGTAAAGACATATCATCCTTGAACCCCGACTTATCCTCTTAAGGGATGAATTTTCAAAAATCTTTTATTATTGCTCCCCTACGAAACAAAAGTAACCCCTGTGTAATATTAAATTTTTCTAACCCGATATGGCCTTGCGTTGATATGTCAGTCCGTTTCTCCTATTATATAAATAAATAAATTCCCTCAAGATCTCATACATCAACCTGATTCCGTGATAAGTTGCTTTAAGCATTTGTGAAACGGACATCAAACAATAGAGGAATCACAAATATACTACCTCAATACATATATATAACACCCATACATAGAACAATTACTATACTAACATATAAATATTTGTCCTTGGCGGGGATCGAACTTACAACCTTTGGCACTAGACAGGATCACTACCATCTGCGCCATTGGGCCAGGCAAATATATAATATAAATATGAATACGGAAAAATATTCTTATCATATATAAATATTGTTCCGTATTCATAGTATTCTTCAACATATACTGTATATTTCGCATTTATTAGTCAGTTGTTACAATAGTTAAGCCTTAACTATTTTTTTTTTTTTAATATAATAATAATAAATTCCCACAACATCTCATACATTGACCTGACTCCGTGGTAAGTCGCTTAAAGCACTTGTGTTACGGACGCCAGACAACAGACGAATCACAAATATACTACTTAAATACATATATTTTACACCCATACACAGAGCAAACACAAATATCATCATATAAATATTTGCTCTGGGTGGGAATCGAACCTACGACCCCTGGTGCACAAGACAGGATCACTACCATCTGCGCCATCGGGCCCGTCGAAATTATGCAGAGTATTTTCTAATCATCTCTCAGCAGTGGGTATGAAATTTCAAATATGCCGAGTGTACTGCCGGTTCATTTTACCATATAGATTTGGGATTACCCACTAATTTTGGAATATGCCGTTCCGAAATTAGTAAAAAAGAGGAAAACACTACAGACGAAAAAACTACCTTTTTAATAGCTTTAAATCAAAGTCGATTATAACTGTATTTTTAAATGTAAATTGTAAAAAAATGTAAATTTTTCAATAATATCTTTTTATCTTTTTTATTATTACTAGAAAGGGATGATTAAACTCTATAATAATAATAATAATAAATCCATAGAACATCTCCTGCAAGGTTAGTCGCTTATTGCACTTGTATTTCGGACACACGATTACTAAAAATCAAAAACACTTATACTTTTTAATTATTCTAAATATATATATTCCATTAGATGTAGGTATAGCCGCGAGGTAACGGTATAGTAGAATAGAACCTCTTTCTGTTCTTATTGTCGTGTAAGAGGCGACTCAGGTACCAGAACCTACAGATGGCGATACATTCAACCAAGACAGTGTAGCTTGAATGCACAGGGAGGGAATAGGCAGCAACATCCCCGTCGCAAAAGCAGCGCTCTGCAATTGCCAACACGCTTACCCAGTGCGCAAAATTCCACTTGGGGAGGCCTATGTTCAACAGTGGACTTTCAATGGCTGGTATGATGATATCTACACCATATAACTGTAAGTTCTGTTACCAATGGAATGTCATTAAATTTATTCAATTGAAATACATTTAAATGCTAACTTTTGTGACATGATACATTTTCCCAACAAAAACTATTTGGTGTACCCAACTTTGTAACATTTACATTTGATTAAGAAGCACAAGGAAAGAAAAAGTAGTGGCCTACTTAATAATGCAACGGAATAACGTTTTAGGGTTCTCCTCGGGCCGCGCCTGCGCCCTCGAGGCGTGCATTATTCACGGCCCGTGTTGGGCCTGTTTGGGGATCGCACCGATCAGACACTTTGTTTTTAATTTATTCCTAACGTTTAGCCATTCTTGTTTTCTACCTAAGCTGCTCACCATGATTCTTAGTATTTTGGGTGAATTTATTTTAATTGTTATCGTCCCTTAGGAACTTCAGGGAACCGGTTACTAGTCCCCAATTACTTGCCTGAATTCCAGTAGCACAAAAAAGGTTTATTTTAATTATCATATATTATACCGATATAACTATGACAGATTTTCAAAATACCTGTTTATGAATATATGTTGATGAACACAGACCGCATATAATCGGTCCTAATCGATATTGCCTGGGGAGGCGTATGTCCAGCAGTTAACAACTGGTGGCTGATGTATAGATGATGATGGTGATGAATGGCACATCATCACCATCAAAACAGCCGCATAAGGTCCACTACTGGACCAAGTCCACCCCAAAAAGCGGGGAATTTTACTCACAATTGTCGCGCTGGGCAGATGTGATACCAATCGTAGAGAGTAGCTCCGCGATGGTAATGCTGCCCTTTTCCAACCTGTTGCATTTGAGCTTTTATTGGATGGTCATACCAGTCGGCTTAATAACTAGTCGCCATTTTTGACACATGATGTAGCGAGCTGTGCTATTCCACTGTGCCGGTACCGCACGCGACAGGATCTTCCTACTACTTTACTTACTTTATATTTTATACTCACTATTTTACTATACTATACTTTTCTTTGTGCGAACAAAGACATAAACGTGAAATTGCTTGTTTGGCTTGAAGATACTTTTAAAATATTTGATATCGGGAAAACAGGAGGTCGTATAAATTAAATACCCGGCCGAAGTCTCAGGAGAAAAGCTAGTATTATAAATACTATGGGTTTATTCTTTGTCTATTTAAGAATTATGTTAGTAATTCCTCTGTTATTGATAGCGGTTTGAGCTGTTTATCTCAGAGTCAGGTTGTCATAAACCTGTTTTGTACCAATATTACAATAAAAATATGCACATATAATTTGCAGCAAACACAGGCGCAGCTAAGGGGTTCATGCACAATATCGCGGCGCGCATTCCCGCGTTAGAGCCGGGATTTATTGTGACAACCAACTAGCTCGGCCCTGCTGTTATTTATATTTCATCTTCCAACCTGAAACAACTTCCTCATAAATTTTTTCATACTGCAATGTTCTCTTACATTCAGTGAGTGGTCTTTAAGTGACCTCAAATCTGTATCTCCAGCTACATGTTCGTTTTACATTTCAAAGTTCATGAGAAACTTGCTCAATGACAGTTATCGATAGAAAAATTTATTGTACAGATCAAATTGTAAAATTGTGATCGATGACATGAAAATCGAAGAAGCAAAATAGTTTGTGCAACTGGCAAGTTAAAAGTATGCAGATGATATTGTACGGAGAATGAAAGCTGGCAATTGGTCTGGATTCATTTAAATATCGAAATCCGCATTTATTAATAAACATTTAACATTAGATAGAAATCGTACATGTGGATTTTAAAACCTTAAATTGACTATGTATATACAAACCAAATACAGAGCTAATGTCTTGTATTCTTTTGGTATTTAGTATTATTAGTATGTTGGTAGTCCATCCCCACTTTGAGAACCACTGCCAGCGTGCCCTAGGACAGGTGTCCCAGCTAGCACCTGGAGATAGAAGATGCTAATAGCTATTCAATGAAACCACATGAATACATTTTTATAATGTGTCAACTTCAAAAATGCTGTACTAGGTCTACCCAACCATGCGCTGAAATTCGCATGTCTCACTCATAGTGAGTAGGAAGTAATAGAGAATAAGTAAATATTTTGCTAACCAGCATCGGTACATGTTGAATATTTTACTCGATATTAATTTTCAAATATCTCCTGCAAAGTAGCAAAATTCTCCATAAGATGAGGAGAATTTTTCCAGCTTCACGACGGGAATGCTAATACCCATCTAAGTCCTGATGCATTTGAATTACACTATATCGGGTGCATCTACCGCCATCGGGGTAAGAAGAGTCTTTGGATATCTCCTCTTGTTACGATCTTGGCATACCTCTCTCGCTTCCTATCCTTATACTGGCCCTTTCATACACACATATTTATTCTTGATACTTCTGAGCTGGCCTTTCTTTAATACCTCTTTTATCTGGTTAAGATATGTTCGCCTAGGTCGTCCTATACCAACTCCTTCATTGACTTCCGCTCTATATATTTGTTCTGCCGGTTCCAGGACCTCAAATGCCTCTTACAATTCCTATTATAAGAAAAGGTTCTATTTTACTCTATTTTACCAGTACCTCACGGCCAAATTCTGGGTATCGTAAGATAATCATCATTCGAAATCATACCTCTATGGTAAAAAGGGAGCAGTATTTATTAGCAACGCACTCTTGAGACCTTCATTTAGTGTTGGACTTCCTGTGACATGATGATGACTTCCTATGACCCTATTTCTGATATATATGTATATTTTTTATATTATATGCATTTATTGCGTTTATTTATACAAATATGCATGTTTATCTATTTTGTATATATATTGCCTGCACCACTCTATATATATATGTTTCAGTTTTGTGTAATGGTTGACTGGGAGATAATGCCATCTGGCATTAAGTGCGCCATTTGTACATTTTGTAACATTTTGTGTAATAAAGTTAAATAAGTCATCAGACTCCAAACTATAAGAAAGTGGTACCTCCTCCAACATTGTAAAAACAAATAAATAATCTGAACACAAACAAAACCTTAGCTAAACACTACGCAATAGATTTATGTATAAACACACAACGAGTTCATTCCTCCCTAGTATTGGGCCACAAAGGCGACGGCGGTCATTTAGGCGATACCGTTTAATTACGGCAGCGATGCGCCGCCCGCCGTTTAGGCGACCTGCCTACACGTCACCCGGTGAGCTGCGAGTTATAAGCGATTACACGAAAGTTCAACAATTAGACACAAAATTAACGAGAGGAGAATTCGTAATTTCATTATTTATAAATTCTAACCATCTCATTATAGTCGTTTATATATATCGTCGTTATATACGAGTATATAGTCGTTTATATATATAGCCCAAAAAGGCTTTTTAAAGTCATTAAAAAGCCTTTTTATTTTGAGTTGGGAACGCGCTAATGTAAGAAAATATTATATTCAATCTATGAATAATTGTAATAGAAAATATATAATTGTTACGATTTCCATTACATTAATTTATTAGTTTGTCATTTTAATATAATTAAAACAAATCATTGTATGTGTTTACACATTTTTAAATTTATTTTCTGATCCCCAGTGTAATTGAAATGAGTAATGATTAAGGTACCTCTGCATCCAGACCCAATACATAGCATTCAGGTCGTTTGTCGCGAATCGAACCTGTCTCAATTGTTGGCAACATTAACTACTGAACTCAATATTAAAATGAATTAAATTTGTCATTTTCATATGTTTAAAAAACTCTCTTCCGCAATAGAAGATCTTTACTTTCAAAATACTAGCTTATGGCCAAAACAGGGCAAGAATGATGTCTTTTCATACATTCATACATTTAACTATAATACGAGAAAAATTAAAGGTTTTCGCGAAGGATTTGAGTTCATGTCTCAAGTGATCTTTAGATATGCTAATGATGCTTCTGGTAAAATATATTTTTATTGACTTTCGTCAATCAGAATATAGAATATGATATCGCTACCTAGTTTTAGCATTATTTCTATTCAGCCTTGATTTCCTTTACATTTGGAATTTCACTCGACATCAATTAATGTATTATATAGTATAAGACTACGAGGCAGATAGTGGAAGGCACACAGACTGTCAAGGTACTAATAATTCTGTTGGAAACTTTGTAATAAGTAATTAAATTCTACGAAAATTTCAATAACCGAAATTCCTTACAAAGACTTGGGATTTCATTAAATCGAAAAAGATTTCGGAAACCAGAAAATTGTTAAAGTTTGAATTGCCTTCAAATTAACTAAATGAATCCCCGGAAGGGAATTGCGATCTGCTTAATTATTTGAGATTATAAATCATCGGCTTTTAGCAACTCTTTGAAGGTTTATTATATTTTTTTAGCGAGCGGTTAAATTGTTCCACTCAAACAAATCCTCGGCAGGTAAAAGTATTCTCTATTAAAGTTACCTACACAGCTTTACATTGGTAATTAAATAATTTTCATTCAATTGATCTTCATAAGACTTGATCAATAATAGGGCGACTATATAGTCACCCTGCTCTATCTTTATAATATCATAAAGATATTATAGACGTCTGTTGATTTATCGACGGAGCCTCCTCCTTTGTTTTAAGACAAGCCTGAAATATAAGCCAGTGCTAGCTTAGCCGGAGTCCGTTTGCGGAACGTCGTGTGACCGCACCCTTTGTCCTGGTTTGGGCAGTCCGATGAATTTGACTTCAATAGCTGCATATCCTCGCTTAGACTTGCTCGAGAATATTTGGTATTAATATATTATGGGTATACCTGGCCCTATAAATATGCACAGATTTCTATTATTGATCTGCCTATATGGACTCCTTACTGTTATTACAATAGAATGATGACTCAAGACTAAATTTGTTAATGAACTATTTCATTTGGAACCAATATATATCTTTCTTAAGTACGTGGAAAAACAGCATGTACTTTTGATAAAAAAATAATGCAAGCGGAAGATATATTGTTTTACCAATTAGTCAGAAATCTGTAATCTAGGAATTTTTGTACTACCGGTCCATTATCCAGGCCACCAGGAAAAAACCTGCAAGAACAACGATTACTGACAAAAGCTTTGTGTTTATATGGGCGTCATATTAGTTGGTATATGGTATCAAAATATATAATTACTATTATTTACACATATTTATGACATAACACAAAAATCTATTTAATTAATAAAAAAAACGTTAGCTTGACAGTCGTTTACAGAACTATAGCTATATCAGATGATAAAGTAATACAGGGAACAGATGGAATTAACAGAGCACGCATAGATGGAACATCTCAAAGACGAAATTGCTCAACAACAAATGGCTGGATCCGTACAGGCGGCCGGTGTCAATCTTATCAGAGAGCTGTACACAAAACAGGCCGACCCTCACAGCTCTGGCCCCGTGTCGGCCCTCACTAGTGCTGAGGTCCCCGGCTTATCGATGCTCTCACAAACGAATAGTTTATATTATGCTGTAGCTTAATAGTTTGTAGGTAATTTTATAGAGACATACCTCTTACCAAAGTCGTCTGCATTGGTATCGCCAAATAGCAGTGAAGGGTAAGAGAGGCAGTGAAGTGAAAACAGTTTCTGAGTAAATGTGACATTGTATCATCAGTTCACAAGGTTTGCGATTTACTAGTGATATCTTTGTGATGACACGAGCTGCCGTCACTGCCTTGTACTTGTTAACTGATTTCATAACATAAGAAAGATATCGTTTAAAAGGGATGGATAAAGTCATTGCCTTTAAACTATACTTTCGTGGCAATTGATTAGTTAATTTTTTGTTCTTGTATTTAATTAAAGGTAATGTAGCTTCAGGTAGACTTAAAATCAAAATAAATTGTTTGTCTTACTTCTCTAAAATGCGGTCTATCTAACTTTCAATCGTATTTGGTAATGTTACGGCATAAAATGTTATATAAGATGCAGTGTTATTATTAGTACGGAATGAAAGCGCATATGTAATACAATATTGTTGATCCTTTCAAGAAATAATATTTATTCAGCAGCTTAAAGTAAATGAGTAAAATGTCGGGAGATCAATTCCAGTATGTTTAAAATTTAATCATGGTATAGAACACCTGGTATCGGGCGAGGTACTATTCTACTCTGCCGGTACCTCATGGCATAGATGACTTACTTGTTATTCATCATCATTATCATCATATCAGCCATAAGACGTCCACTGCTGGATATTGGCCTACCCAAGTTATTTCCAATAGGACCGGTTGTATGCGGCCTGTGTCCAGTGCGATCCTGCTGTTTCAGTCAGATCGTCTGTCCATCTTGCGGGTAGACGCCCTACGCTGCGCTTGCCGGTACGTGGTTTCCACTCCAGAACCTCACGTCTCCAACGGTCATCGGTTTTGCGTACCAAATGCCCTGCCAAATACTTGTCATTAAGATCGTTTTAATGGCAGTACGTTTTTTGATAGACATGAAAGTAATATGCATCCTGGTGTTGGGTGCAATAAAGCAAAAATCGACACGAGGCACGAGAAGCTGGCTTCCCTAATTCCGAGCCCATTCTCGTGTAATAGTTCTCCACACGGAGCATGGTCCTTCCGTGGGCATTAACCGGACAATATTGTGCCGTGTGTTTGTTCGTATTCATGATCCCGACCCATCCTTTATGCCCCTAAAAGTACGATTTATTATTTGCTTCCTTACGCTTGTTTGGTAACAAACACGCGTTGTCTGCGATGGTAAAGAGTGAAGTGGGTCGAGATATTCTCGTTATGATTTTTACGGTTGACCTATTTGCTTTCAAGTTTGATGCTTGGTTGGAACCAGATTACAGGTATTTTCAGAAAGGTTAATAAGTGAGCGCCTGTGTTCTATTATGATGGACTTCGGTACATTTTATGAATGAGAAAGCATAAACGGTTTGACGCTCAAGTAGTCTTTGCACTATATAACATGCCATTTCCTTGGGCAATATACATTTTTATAATTATTTAACTGAGTCAGCAAATAAGCTTACGGTTCTGATGATGAGCAATGTCACCGTGACTTACAGACTTTGCATCTTCACAGCGATATCGACAGCTCGTCGCCTGCCTCGTGACCTCAAGTTATTTTGCCTCATATAACGAGCGAACAGCAACACGGCAATAAAACCAATATTGTTTGGTTGTAAACATAGACAACAGGCAGATTCCCACGCAGACATGCATATGCTAACGTTTAAAAGAGGACCATGCATTGTATTAAATTGCTATTACATGCACTATAATTAGAAAAATTATTTGTATCGTTTGTTTGTTAATAACTGATAACAATTGTTAAAAGTACACAAATCTAGTAGGCTCTAAACTTCCACTTGTATGTAGACCTTAAGGGTGTGAAACCTCAGTTTCTCAAACCAGAACCACGCTAGTGATAATAAGTAGCAGCTGTCAATATATTCTCAATATGTCTCACAGATGTGCATATGAGTATAACTGTATTTTTTTAAACAACATGGTTGAAAACTGTTATCTGTAATATATTTACGTAGCTTATATATCAGTAAAGTGCTAATAATAAGACCTTTTTAGTCTCTGACTATAACATATTTCCAAGGCGTACGAACTCGTTTATTTAGTAGAAGAA
Source organism: Heortia vitessoides (assembly GCA_020976665.1). Taxonomy (NCBI): domain Eukaryota; kingdom Metazoa; phylum Arthropoda; class Insecta; order Lepidoptera; family Crambidae; genus Heortia; species Heortia vitessoides. The sequence continues at coordinate 471,968 of JACJUM010003174.1, forward strand.
CATTTATATACCTGCGCCAAACGGATTGGTTGGGTGGCCCGGTAATACCTCCGGTGAAGTGGCGGTAACGGGATAGGAAACAATTGCGTTTCCTCTCACCACTCACCAATTACAGAGAGTGCGCGTCTCCCAGGACTGCCTTACACAACAACATTGCATTCCTGAATAAGATGAAAATACTTTGAGAATTTCATTTAAGTATTCTATACGGTAGCCGTGAGGTAGATACCGGTAAAATAGTTTCTCCCCCTGTATCAGGTGTCGTAAAAGCCAAATGAGGTACCGGAACTGACAGATGGTGGTATATCCATCCGAAACAGTGTAGCTTAAATGCACAAGACGGCAAAGAGCAGCATAATCCCAGTCGCAAAAACGTCACTCTACAATTGCCACCACACTTGCCCAGATGGGCAATTATTCCCCCTTCGGGAACATTCCCCCTTTCTTGGGGTGGCTTCTGTCTAGCAGTGGATTTCCAATTGCTGATATGATGATGATGATTCCATATGGTTTTTGCTTCCAAAAATTTGTGGCTTTGACAGTAAAGTTACATTTTTTATCATCATCTTCGTTATACTAGCCGTTGGACCTCCGTTGTTGCATGAAACTCTCCCCAAATAAGAGGGTATATTGGACCTTACCACTGCGCTGAGCAAGCGTAGTGATAATCGCAGACCGTAAATTCTCTTGGTTAGCAAAGATATACCGCTATCTAGTTCTGAAATTTTGGTTGTCTCTTAAGACAACTAGTATAAGGACATGTAATATTCTACTTTGAAGAGCTATAACCAACAGCAAAACTTGAGTACCGAGGCTCGAGATATTTAATATTCTATCACTCATTTCAAAAAAACCTTTCCAAAAAATTAGACAAATTGCCTAAAGAGCTCTTGAACTTGACAAATCACATGTCATTTTCAAAAGCTCATGGTGATTTAACACCAAAGCATAAACGTAACATCACATTGATTGCTACCGTATAAAGCAGTTCACGACAAGGATTTCTTAAAGGTTCTTTCCTGGTGGCTAACAAACTTGCAGTTAACTTAGTTTTAAAACTCGTCTGGTGTGGCACACTTATTTTAAAGTAGGTCACTTAGTGACCTACTTATTCAAACGACTTTTTTGACTCCATACAGTTATCAGAGTCATCGGTCATTTTAGTTGTGTTTTATATATGATTAAAAATATTATCTATTTCGACGATTGAAAAGTGGTCAGACAGGCTCATTTCTCTAATAAGTTTTAGTTATTATGTTTTTAAACTATGTTTCTAAAAATTTTATTTAGGATTTTATCACGAGTTTTTTGATATGTATATGTCTTGCACGCTTATTTCAGAAATTTGCAAAGTGCAAACCTGGTCTGTAAATAAAGATACATTATAGTTTAAAATAGCACGTAAGTTACTTTTAAACTAAAAAACACGTAAACGTAAACGTACGTTACATTGGTGTACAATTATTTGTTGTGTTTTTCACAGAGCAAGGAATTTACTTGGTTCTTATTACGGTATTATTTTCATACGGTAAATTACAGTTAACAGCTGGAACAAAGTATATCTAATATTTACAGAACCTTTCCAACTCTCAAAGACGCTCCTCTATTATGTTGTAACATAATCGAGGATCGGACGTTTGATCAGAAAGGTACAGGACATAAATGTACTCAACGGTGAAGAGTGTAAACAAGTTATAAGTTCAGGTTTTGCTTATTAATAAGCAGAAAGGAAAATATTACGCTATAAATGATAACAAAACACTTTACAAATATAAACTAGTTGTAGGAGTATACTTAAACTAGCCTGTTTGTAACTTGCCAGGAATTATGTTTGTTGAAGTGGCCCTCAACACAGGCAAACGTTTCCACTGTCTCAATCAAAGAGCACCAGCCTCACAACTTTAGAAGTTGTCCTCACAACTACTCCACATTGCCGATATATGTAACGCTACTTAGAGTATGAATGCGAAAGGTTATGATACGGTAAGACTGTTTATTGGATATGAATTGGACTTTACAATATTCATTTAGCTTTCTTGGACTTCACTTAACACCATCATACCATCTTTGCCAATTGCTGAATATAAGCCTCCTCAAGAATAAGCCATTCCTCTTAGTGCCGTCCATCCACAACTTGTTGTATGTGAGCCACGCTGTTTCGGGTGTGTTCTCTTCGCTTCGTAAAATGAAACCGGTGAGTTTATATTTTATGTTAAATTTCGTACAATATATCGGTGAAAACTGTATTCGATTTTATGAAATAGTTTTTCCAATATGCAATATATAAAACACACAGTACGTAAAGGAAAAAAATGTGTTTGTCTTTGGCTCTGACATACGCTTAATTTATTTTGTTTCGTATGGATAATATAAGAGAATACTCTGTTTACTAATATAATGAAGCTGAGAGTTTGTTTGGTTAAATCTGACGAACTACTGGTTTTACATAATAAAATATTTCAGTGTAAGTAAGATAGCTTATTCATCAAGGAGACTATAGAAATAAGAATATAAATGAGGGTTGTTCTTTAAATTAAAGGGGGTAAAACTGCAGATAAAACAAGTTTTTTTTATATTAATACATATGTCCTAATGATAAGAAGGCAATTTTTTAAAGATCGGTAAACAGACGAACATATCAGCCATAAGACGTCCACTGCTGGAAATAGGCCTCCCCAAGTAATCTCCAATAGGACCGGTTGTATGCGGCCTGTGTCTAGCGTGATCTTGCGGCTTTAGTCAGATCGTCTGTCCATCTTGCGGGTGGACGCCCTACGCTGCGCGGTTCGTGGTCCATATTCCAGACCCCTGCGACTGCGCTTGCCGGTGCATGGTCTCTACTTCAGAAATGTCATATTATCGGGTTATATATATAAGGAGTTTCAGTGAAAGTGAAATATTAGATGTAATAGCATTATTTTTTCTAGAAAAAAGGTGTATGGAAAGTGATAAATACACAACTTTATCTTATTTAACGTAACATATGTAATTCTTCAAAATGGCCTAGACCTTCAGTTTTTGTTAAATGAATTTTACTGGCAATAATATTTTTGTATTTTCCAAATTACATTCTCATATTTTCTGCAAAGAACTTGTCTTACATTGTTATTTCGTTTATGTCCAATAAATCGGATTATCGGTACAGTTACTCACAGTTGTATACTAGATGGAATATTATCGAAAATAAGTTTTTAATATCTTGTACATTTACGTTCTAAACCACAACCTATACTTATTGTATACATTTCTTCTTGCTTAAACTCCTGATCCTGTGGTTTTAGTCAAATCGTCTATCCATTTGGCGGGTGAACGCCCGGTGGTCTATATTCCAGAACCTTACGACTCCATCGACCATCAGTTCTGCATACTGTCCTTCTGTTACGAATGTTTTCATTCCTGATTTGATCACACAAATAATATCCGAGTATTTCCCTCACCATAGCTCGTTGAGCTATTTTCAATTGGCTAATAAGACCAATGGCAAGTGACCACGTTTTGCTGCCGTAGGTCATCGCTGGTAACACACATAGGTCAAAAACTTTCGACTTGAGAGACTGAGGTATGTCGGATATAACTATACCCTTAAATATAATTAAAGATCTTTATTTGTAGAAGTAATGAGTTCCATAGCCAAGAAGATTCGACAGTAAATGATTCTCATAATAACTCGTGGAATTGTTATAAAAAATAAACTGTCTGTTTCTCTATTCAATGTTGCCTGAATAATTTGATCATCTTAGCAGCCGCACATAAGGTGTACCGATAAACAATAAACATTAATTTTAAATGCGTTTAATTAATAAAAAAAATAGTACAAATCCGAACGATCCTATTGTAAACCTCAGAACTTAACCGATATGTGCAGCATGCATTTACATTCACTTAACAATATCTTCAAGTAACTTTCAAATGGCTGACAGTAATGTTAAATACTGAAGGAGGAAAGAAAATATAAAAAAATTAAATGGTAGTGAACATTTAGATTTATTAATGTTTTAAATTCTGAGCAACTTAAAAAGAATTAGCAAAATCAATTCGGCTCTTCACGCGTGATGCCGTAACTCGGGGATACCCATTTCAGTTTTGGTTCTGATCAAATACACCAAATATTGGGCATTCTCGACAGTGGACCCGTCATTGGACCTAATAATATTTATCAAACCGAGCTTAGCACCTCCGCTCTGTTTACGAATTCAGATTGCAATACAGCAGCATTTGCACAAACAAAATAACATCGCTATAGGGTGCAAATATTCTCCTTTCTAAATTCTCGTGGAACAGTCGGTGCACAGCCCGGGGCTAAGTCGGTCTCGCCGCGGCTGGCTGCATTAGCTGCGAAAATATCCCTCCCCGGGAATCCCTCTCCTGTCAGCTGCATTAGAATAAGGCGTCATCTCACGCCATTTTAGAACTTCTTTCAGCCGTTCTGATCTGTGTATTTCAATTTGAAGGAATATTCTATTCTCAGTTTGGGTTTGTCTGTTACAAAACGACAGAAGCTATATTAATGTAATGAAAACAAATCTATATTGATATTATTTAGCTGAACAGTTTTTTCTTCCGTTTGAACGCGTCAATCTCAGAGACCGCTTGGCCGATTTAAAAAGAAAATCGTACAGTATTGGATAGTCTTTTTATTAAAAAAGGCAATAATATCCCTTTAAAGTCATTATTCCACGCAGATGATGTCGCAGACACTGCTAGCATTAAATAAAGTCGATATTAGTGGCGTGACGTGATGATACAAAACGTTGACGTTTTACCATTTGGAAGGCAAACAATTGCGCAATTGTTTATTAGATATTCTCATGGCAAATGTCGTCATATCAGTCATATCACTAAGTACGTAATTGTGTTAAATTTTGTTGAACCAATATTCTTAAATGCTATATTCACTAAAAAGGAAATAACCTGCCACAAAAATAGAGTCTCCGGGTAGAATTCAAAATACCTCAAGCTATTTCGGGCGTCTTCGACTTCCTGCACTACGTATTCCCGGGCTGACAAATGTGAAAATAGCAATACGAATTGATGTTACGATTTGGGAGCGTATAACTTTAGAAATACAAAAAAATTAATAGTGAATTTCATAGTAATGGCCGTGAGATACCGACAGAGTCGTAAAAGGTGACTTAGGTACCAGAGCTAATATCCATGCGAAACTGTGCAGCTCAAATGCACAAGGCCGGGGTGGGCAGCAGCATTCCCGACGCGAAAGCTGCGTTTAGCGATTGCCAACATGCTTGCCCAGCGGTATACTTTCAATGTCTGGTATGTATTTACATGTATGGTGCAATTAAAAATGGCCGATAAGTCCTACACGATATAATATATATAATACTTCAATGATCCTCACTTCTTATGGCTTCGCCTTCCTTCTCCTCACATGATGAAATAATGGCTTCAATGATCTCAAATATGTTTACTGAGAATTGTATATCATTTAAACCAAGTAAATAATATTAAATTATTTCATGAGGTACACCTCATATAAAATACCTCATTTTTGATTGATTTGGATTGATACCTCACTCTCATTTATTTCTACTGACAAATAGTAGTGTTCACATTGCTGTGTTCCGGTTTGAAGTCACAAGTTCACATCACATCTTTCAAGTCACAAGGTTGGCAACGCGTTGGTGATATCCTTGTGATATTACGAGCGTCTATAGGCTGCAGTGACGCTTACCATCACGTGGACTATATACTCATTAGTCGACCTAGTATAATTATATATGTATATACATATATATTTATATCATATTTTTACAATAAAATAAAGTATAGTCATTCTATAGCCGTAGGGTATCAGTAGAGTAGAATTGTACCTCCCCCTATACCAGATGTCGTAAGAAGCGACCGGGGTACCGGAACCAACAGGTGGCGTTATATCCATCCGATATAGCTTATCTCAAATGCAGCAGGGTTGTGATGGGCCGCAGCATTTTTGTGAAGAAGCTACGCTTTGCGATTACCCCCAAATCTGCCTAGCGCGGCAACTATGGGCAAATGCACCTTTCTTGAGGAGGTCTGTGTCCAGCAGTGCTCGTTCTAAGGCTGCTGTGATGAGGTGATTATTCTAAAATAATCCCCTGTCTGATAGAAATCATGGAATTATTTCACACTAAATTGAATAAATACTAATTGTAGTTTTAATTCAATTTAACGGAGTTTAAAGTTTAATTTATTAAATAGTTAAAATAGTTTCAAAAGAAGTCCACGCAGCTCCGCAGTAGATCGGTCGTGAGCTCTTTTTAAACGCGAGTCCCTAACTCGATTAAAGTTCGCATGCATTGGACAAAGGTTTCATCCCTTCGCCGAGTATTAAGCCTCTTTGAACTCCACTCGATCCTTAAGACGACCAAAACTTTTCTAATAATCAGCAACCTTAATTAACAACTTCAAATCTCAAGTTATACATTTAGGTATTTTCGATCTAATTCTACTTATTTTCTCTCGTACAATTGAGTTTGAATTTTACCTTACCTGTGTATAATTAGCTGTTGACTGAAGTCTGACATAAAGATATTTATTAGTAAGAAGAAAATTGATTATGTATTAAATCATAATAAGATTGATCATTTAATCAGATTAATTAAAAGGTTGAAAGTCTTATTATACAATTGGCCAACATCCAATAATATCGCTATTAATCTAACTTTCTATCACACAATGAGTTTTTAAAATAGGTGTAATAACTTTTGAGTATATTTCTTGGTTTTGCTTTTTAAGTTTACTTTACATATATGAACTGAACGTGGTGTAAAAAAGTAACAAATGACATCATCTATTGTTAAAGTTTAAAGTTACTGTTTAGAGACAGAATGCATGCACGATTTTTTTTAATACAAGATACATTTCTTGGCTGTGTAAAATTGTACCTCCCCCTGTATCAGGTGTCATAAGAGGCAATTGAGGTACCAGAACCGACAAACGGCGGTATATCCGTCTGTAACAATGTAGTTTAAATTCATAGGACGGAGATTGGTGTCAGCATCACTGTCGCGAAACTACGTTTGATAGTCTAGGCAAAATCACCCGTTTCTTGGGGAGGCCTATATCCAACTCCAATCGCTGATATGATAAAGATACATTTCTACAGTAATACAAAGATACTACACTTCACATGCCGAACAGTGATTTCTCACAAGGTATAGATAGTGAAAGTAGTAGGCAGCAATCAGCGTCGCCTCGTAATCCCCGGCAGCGCAAGGCTTCTTTGCATTTGTAGTAATTGTGTTAACAGGATTATTAAATCACACTAATTAGATATATAGTCTAATTACTACTAACGCGGCCAATCTACAGAATATATACATAATGAAGCCCGCCTACCGTAATTCAATTCAAATTGAACGCATTGATTATGTAAATCACGTATGTACTAGAAAATAAATCAATTATATTGTCATCTATGTTTTACTAAATAGTATGCAGCTTAATTAGTGGCGTGAGGTATCGGCAGAGTAAAATAGTACCTCCCCTTGTACCATGCCTCGTAAGAGGTGACTTAGGTACCAGAATCGACAGATGGCGATATATCTATCCAAAACATTGCAGTTCAAATGTACAGGGCGGGGATGAGCAGCAGCATCCCCGTTGCGAGAAGCGGCAAATTTCTTTCTTGGGGAGGCCTATGTCCAGTAGTGAACTTTCAATAGCTAGTATGATTGTGATGCTGCTCAATTGATATAATTACCTATGAAAAGGATTTTATTTTTATTTGTAATGACAATAGCTCGAATGGCAATGATTTTAACTTTTCACCGTGTTTGATCTTGTTTGATCCCCCCCCCCCTCCCAGGAAAAATATTTATATGATTATATTTGTGTTTTTTCTGTGCCTTCGTGTTAAATATATGTATTTAAGTAACATATTTCTGTTTCCTATGTTGTCTAAAGTCCGTAACAGAAATGCTTCAAGAAACTTATATCAGAGTCCGATAAACATATACTGTGTGAATTTAAAAAAAAAATAGTGTGAAACATTGTGTCAGAGATAAAATTACATGGAGTGGAATTGATTTAACGACAAGCTTTTATTAGCACTGGTGAGGATTAATGAAACCCTTACAACAAGGTGTTAATGGAATCTTTATCACCTTCAATTTTTCTTGCAGTTTCCTTTACGGCTCGCGTAACGAACCCAACGTAAAAGACCCAACTAGTTCTGGCAAACTAGTCCAAGACAGGCTTGAATGTATCTCAACTTCTATTATAAATGTATTATTTCTATTATTTATTATCTATATTATTTTATTATAATACTAGCTGCCCCCGCGAACTTCGTTCCGCCTTAGAGGGGATACCTAAATTTTCTAAGTTTCCGCGCAATTCTTTATTTTTTTTCTGTCATAAGAACCCTCTCCTTCCCTCGGTTCTAAGCTACATCTCTACAAACTTTAAGCTAAATTAGTTCAGCCGTTCTTGAGTTATAAGTGTAGTAACTAACACAACTTTCTCTTATATATAGATAGCCGGTACCCGCGACTTTGTCTGCGTACTTTTAATTTGAATATTAGATATTAGATATGGATTAAAGGAACGGTATAGATTTGGATATAGCATTGAGTGGCAGAAAGTACTCAGGAAAATGTATTGGTCCCTTGTGTCCAAGAGACACAATGACCTAATGGATCGAAAAAAGTACCTAAATCTTTGTAGCGCAAATTTCTCTAATTGCATGCGTCCGACAACGTCGTCTGCCCTCACGTATCTGCCCGTTCGGGTAGGCATAGTTATGTAGATTCGTGCGCTCCCCCACCACACGACAGCGCCGTTGCCGGCCGCCACACTTCGGCGAATGTGCGCGACGACGACCGACGACCAATGACAGCGGCGGTGATGCAGAGTATTCGTAAGAAGGATTTTTTACTTCAAAGCCAATTTTTTTTTAACTTGATACACCCAAAACTTCTAAATATCATGTTCCTAGGTTCAGTGCTTAAGATTTTGTATACAAAACGTTTGGTTTCGTAGTTCCCGTTCCGAATCAGTTCCGTTCCGTTCGAATTTCGGAATTCCGTTTGTAGAAAAACTCTGCACATCCTAAGAGACCTACGTACCAAGTCTCATGGTTTTATCTTAAAAATGACGAACACCCATACAAACTTTTAACCCCTATTTCACCCCCACACTGGTAAAAAAGTGCAAATGCTAAAACAAACGATTTTTGTATCTTATTTAGTGCTTAAATACAAAATGTAATGTTTTTATCTTCAAAAATTACGAACTTCATACAAACTTTCAACCTTTATTTCATCCCCTCACAGTTCGAAATTTCAAAAACGCTAGAACAAATGTTTTATTATTTCTTATCAAGTGCTTAAATATAAAGTTTCATGGTTTTATCTTTTAAAATTAAGAAATCCCATACAAACTTCCACCCCCCTTTTCAACCCTTTACCACCCCTATTTTTCAATAAAAAGTAGCCTATGTTCTATCTCAGGGTCTAAAGATTGTCTGTGCCAAATTTCATTAAAATCGGTTGAGAGGTTTAAGCGGGAAAGCGTAACAGACAGACAGACAGACAGAGTCACTTTCGCATTTATAATATTAGTAAGGATAATATTATAATATAATATTCATTCGTCATCTCTTCATTCGTATTCTCGTCATGTTTTATCTACACAATAAAACTTATATTTTTCATTTTTTTAAACATATATTTTAAAATATTAAAAAGGAGAATCGTCATTCCGAAAAAACGTATCGTTTATCCTGAATTCCATGAGATTAACTCATAAACGACAATTTTATTACTAAAAAAATTCACCATCAAGCTATGTGGCAGGCACAGCGAGAATACATAATATTACGAACATTCCTTAACTTGTCTTCAAACCTACTGTTCCATTAATATATGCAAATCCTAAGTGAGAGATGCTGAAAGATAAAAAACGATGATAGTATAATGAATAGAGATGTTAGATACCATCCGAAAACAAAAGAGAACTAATTGGACCGAGTTTAAAATCACAAATTATAAAATCCGATTGATTTCGACGGGAATGCGAGCGGAGTAGCTAATTAAGTTGGAAAAAAGGGAAGCAAACAAGCGGGTCGGGATCCCGTTAAAATAGGCTGGGAAAATACGAAGCTATTGGACACAATTACCGGGAATTTCATTTGTCGTCCAATTCTAGATGACAACAAAGGTGCCTCGGGAAGGCGAACTTGGTATGGATGAGTAATTCGTTTTGATACTTGAATCTACTCGATATTAACCAGTCAGGCAAAAGTTCAAAGGTTAAGATATCTTGGAAATTTACTCTGGGATATACCTAAATAGCTATCTGCTCGCGTCCAGATAAAAGATGTTTGTCTTTTTTTTGTTCATAAGCTAACCAAAAACCAAAACTGACCATAATTGGTTATCAGTTTAACCCGTTAAATCTGTCATACTTTTCATTCAAGTATAATATTTAATTATTGTTACGCGGTCCATTACTGTCCAGTTATTTGAATTAACTGTGCTTTTTATATTCCATATAACCAAAGCATTATTATAAAATCAATTGATTCTTGGCGCGTCTGTCTAAATGCTATGGATTAAAAAGTACCAAATAGTTGATAAGCACAAGATACCAAACGAAATTTACTAATATAATAACTTGGTATAAATAATCAGAAGTATTGAGATATATAAAATCAAATCGAAACCTTACTAACAAAAAAAATATAAACAAACCCTAATTCACAAGAAAAGAGGTAAACAACAGTAAAACAATAATCTATCGTACTCACAATGAAAGATTTAAGATCGTTCCAATTTCTCTTCATCAAAAATGAAATCCATCTGTGTGAACCCGAAGAAGCCTTACAGCACAAACGACGCCGTTCGCTACAAAAGGCAATGGTATCAAATAATCGCTCACCTCAGCTCAGGTGAGACCCAATGCAATTTGGTCTTTCAGAGATACCGACAGGAATACCACGTCCGCCATTTTCAATGGACAATCAAATCTTCTGCTCCATCCGCTATCATAGAACGTTGTTTAATAAATTAGTTTTCACTCGGGAATTCACTCTGAAATCGTGTTTATATAATCAGACCATTTTAGAGTTCATAGATATTTACATCGGATGGTACTGAGCGACAAAGTGCATTTATAATCCGTTGGTATTTTATCAGCGTGGGTGGCGCTAGGCTAAAGGTAACGGTGAATAATCGAACGCCTAAGTGCAGGTTGGAAACGATGCATTTTGGCTCGATTACGCCAGTGCTTCCTACTGGCTCGCGATGCCCAATTTTCCGCTTCAACAGAGTACTGTTACTATACAAATATATCTCACATAATTTCGAATCCTGTTCAGTTAGAATCTGTAAAGACAAGCACAGAGACAGGATTAAATAGTCTCTAACCCCGATTACAGAAAGTTTTACTCATCCCTTACTAAAATAATATGAAGCCACATAGAAGCAGAAATACTGGCTGCGGGTATACTTTCATACTTATATTTTAAATTCGAATGTAACTCTGAATGTCTGTTACGCTATCATTATCTCGTGAACTGGCATAAATGTTATTTGCCTCGTGAACTACTAGAACCCTAGGGAAAAAAAGGTTGTTCATGATCTCTGGAGTCTTGATAAAGTGAAGTGCAGAAAGACCACGTCGCGGGATGAATGCTAGTTTAATGTGTAAATATAAATTTGACTTAATATTGTACATTTTGACACTTAAAGCATTCAGATGAATGCAATTGGGTCCAATTCGGGCACGGCCCACTTTCAGAGGACAGACCAATTTTCTGCTTGAATGGGATGGATGTCGTCGTAATGGTGGAATGTGTAATCATCACTGCGCTTTAAAATGTCGATGTAATTAACACCAGAATTTTAACAGTGACATGTTTATGTTGCGTACAAAGTTTATTGAGCGACTGGATATGTAGACTGGATATGTAAATTGCCTATATCATTTCATTCAGAATAACATAGTTGGCAATGTTTCTATATGTCTGTTTGTTGACGATTATCGTCCCGTCACTAGTACGTGTTATATCATACCGTTTTTTTGGTTTTAATCAAAATTGATTGAACAATAAATATACTTATATTTATACCACTGACAGAGGTTTATAAGAAGTAGATGTTTTGTTCAAAAATAAAATTGGTATCCAGTTTTCAATTCGGAAGTCAACATTTCAGTTTAAAATTTAAATCGATCTGAAATTGATATATAGACAAATTGTTATGAAAATAAATAGTAAAATTAATAGCTGAAAAAGTTTTTCAATCTAAATACATTAACTATAATAATATATATTATAGTTAATGTATTTTGTATATATATTGCCGGCACCACTATATATATATAATTTTTTCTGTTTTGTGTAATGGTTGACTGGGACATAATGCAATCTGGCATTAAGTTCGCCATTTGTATATTTTGTAACATTTTGTGCAATAAAGTTGAAAAAATAAATAATAGCATTGTATTATACAGAAAAGCAGATAATATTGAAATCTAAAAGACGAGAGCAGAAAGATAACAAACGCCGTTGTTCGCAACAAAAGGTGATAACATCAAATAATCGCGCTCGTCCACCTGTAATGCGCTTCGCTCGGATCAAATGCAATTTCGTTCACGAGGACCCGGGGGTAAGGCAGCCACGCTTTCTGACATCATCGGACAATCCGCAACAACAGATCTATTTATTTATTAGACCAGGTCAACGAACAAGCATCCAGCCCGCGTGACAGTAAGCGACACTGCAGCCTTTAGACGCTTGTAATATCACAAGGACATCACTAATGATAATATTATGCCAAATTACCCACTCAATTCACTGCCTCTCTCTTCAGACTGGAATACAGCAATGCGAACACTGCTATTTGGCGGTAGGAATAGGTGAGAGTGGTGTACCAATACTTACAACCTTTTGTATGAGCTTTACCTCACAATATTTACTGACTACTTACTTTTTATTTTGGTGAGACCTAGGATCTATATTTCAATTAAGATAATATCTCGAAGCCGTCCCGGAAACGCACGTTGATTCCATATATATTTTAAGTCTTTAAATCCACAGTCCCAGGGGATCATGTCCCTGTTTACTCATCAGGAAAGCCAGGAGCACAAACAACAATGGTTTTGATTACAGCATTCTTGTCTCTAAAGAACCTTGCAGCTCTCACAAGGTCCAAGTGCAAGATCTAGGTGCGGTGGGACTTTCCGGTAAACCGAAGTTACTTCCTTTTGTCTAAAGAGATACCGGAACTATAGTCTCTATAAAGCAGTAAAATACTAGTACAGGGACAATTAAAAAGATATTTCTAAACAGTGGGGATACTCAAAGTTATTGTTTGATCGCCATTTAAAGAGGTTTTTATAAATAGCTTGGTAATAATAGACTTCAAAGGATTTTTAGGCTTAATTAACTAGTCTTTTACTGGCGGACAAGTATGAATTAATTACTAGAAAGCAAGAAAAACATGTCGGGTTCGATGGAAATGATAATTAGTGGCCTCCGCAAAGCCCGGTGGAAAGTAATTTATATACGTGTTTATAACCATTGATTCTGTTAATGAAGTCCTCAACACACAATTGTAATAGATGATTTTTTTATATTAATTTAGAGTTTAATAGTTTTTAAACGGTTACTTTTACAGTAGTTGGTTGGTTTTATTTAGCGTTACAACAAACATAACGTATAACAAACATAATACATATAAGCAATGAAATGTGTGTTTATTTGAAACGTTGCCTAATGCCGATCAGCGCAGTGGCTAGCGCTTCAGGTTCTCTAGCTAACTTTTGTCAATTACAACCGACAGTGGCGATTCATCGATTAAGAGTATCTAGAATATCATATCAGGATTAAGATAGCTTATATTGAATCCTGTCCAAATTATTCGACATAACATCTTAAATATATCCCTTAAGTAATAATACCTTTAAAGCCAACATTTCGGAACCGTCTCAACATTTACGTGCATCCAATCCGAAATGGACATTCTCCAATCTCATTGTTATCTCAGATTGCCTCAAGACACAATATATCTGACAACAATGAGCTCTAGATACGTCTTGGCTATCCTACAATATCTAAAAGTAGGGCCTCTTTAATCGTGAGCGGATTGTTCGCCAGCCGGCGGCAAGCAGCGAGCGGCGAGCGGCGAGCGAGCGCACCGCGCGCTCAGCGGAGCGCGACTGTCCCGGCAATATGCATTGTCCTCGTTGTTTTTCAATCTTTGTAATCTGACTTGATTTTGAATAAAAGCCAGAAACGTTCCGTTTTCAATTTAATGGAATACAGCGCCGTAATACTTGAGGAGACTGGCAATATTTTAACAATAAAATTGCTTGAAAAATAAGACAATCTCAATTTTTTTCCATCTTATCGTGAAATAGACTGTTTCCTTTTAATATCCAGGATGATGTCTAGTATCACATAAAGATTCACTTTAAAGTTAGTTATTATTAGTTTCATAATAACCAACAATCTTATTATAATGCGTATCATTTAAACTTGTAATATTTATGAAAAGAATAAAGTGAATAAAAGAGAAATAAAAGTGATATATTTTTAAAAAATTCACTTTAGAGAAAGTGTTCATATTTTATCTTCTTTTAAATAATAACACATTTTATACTAAAATTACTAGTAAAACATTTTTTCTTTCATTTTTTAATAACAATATACAATATATACTAAAAGGGCCACCGAAATTAGCCGATCTAATCAAACGGTAAAGGCAACATACTCCAGGGAAGGTTGGAGGTGGTTACACACCTCACTAAAACGCATCTTACGCATATTTCATTTTTAACCTGCGAGAAACTCGTCTAATGAAACCATTTTAGTGGTATCATTTTTATCAATAAAATGAAAAATAGTTACCATCGGTCCGATGTGTGTGAGTGATCCTATCTTATGCTTCAAAATTGGATTCGATCCCCGGACCATACTTACATGATGATTTTATGTTTAATATCTATTTAAGTGGTATATTTGTTATTGCTCTATTGTCTGAGGTCCGTGACACTTGCTTTAGGCGGTTTATCTGGAGCTGGAGCTATTAGGTGAAGTTGTTATTATTATTCTCCCAGGAAGTACGCCACATTTTTGAATTAGGTTATTTTTTCTCTGAGGACAGTACAAACGGTGTGATATTAAGACATGAAGTTAGGTTCTAGATTTTGTGATGTCACAAGGAAATTTCTAACCCATCTGTTATATCAGCCTTCAAACTTCGGCCTTCACACTAGCTTAGTGTCTCGAATAGGAGAGAGTGCCTCTCTACATTAGTAAGCAGTAGCGGCAACACGCCCGGTGTTACACGTACGTATACGTTTAATAAACCAAATCGAGAGGGGAACGTTTCAAAACGAATCTCCTGTAAAAACTCACGCAACGAATTCCTGTCACGCGTAAACAAAATAAAATGGGAATACGTCAGGAATCAAAAGCACGTTAGAACACAAGTGCGCCGGGAGGGGGCGGCGCTCGGCGCCGGCGCTCGCTCGCTGGATCAATCTTAATTAGGTATGTCGGGATATTCTCTGCGGATCTTTCGTCAATCAGGACGATGGCACGAATTTTACTCACTGTCTTAATTTTATGGTTCTTCACAATATGATTTGGCCATTTTTCACCAAAAGAAATATTAATAATGAAAATATCTTTGAGAAAATGTTTTATTTTTCTTTTAGCCGGTAAACAGGCGTGGATCAAACTCGATATAGGTTACTTTGGCTCCGAGAATGATCCGGCGAATGTTATACCGAGTCTGAGCGAATTGATTTGCTTACTGATAGCTAAGCTAAAATAAACGCTAAGCTTCCTAAGTTATTTTATATTTTCCTAAGTTAAAATATGCGACTCTCCATACAAACGTTGTTGAAGTACACCTCGTTTGGTTAGCTATAAACTTCTCGGCTACCAATTGTACGGTTTTTACTGTAATCGTAGCGAGGTTCCGGCAGAGTAGAATAGTACCTTCCACTGTACCAGGTGTCGTAAGAGGCGATTCAGGTACCAAAGCCGACAGATGACGGTATATCCATCCGAGTTAGTGCAGCTCAAATGCAGAGGGCGCGAATGGGCGGCAGCATCCCCGTCGCGAGAGCTGCGCTCTGCGATTGCCAATACGCTTGCCCAGCGCGGCAATTAAGGGCATAAATCCCTCTTATTAGGGGAGGCCTATGTCCACCAGTGGACTTCCGGTGGCTGAAATGATGATGAAGATTATTATTATTATTAAATGATACACATAAATAAAATGGGAGAGTGTATTTGTAATATTGAAATAAATGATTTTTACTAAATGCATATGGATTATACATACATGGTACATATAACAAAATATATATTTTTTTGTCTCTGAAATGGCAGGTCCGATATTGATAGGACTTTCACGGGCAATAGCAAATATAATAATATGTAAATTAGGTTTTATAATATTACGCTATAACTAATAAAAGCGGAGCAACAGTCGTTAAAAAATGTGGCAAAATCGGGAGAAAATGTAAGTTTGTAGTACGTTGAAATGAAAAAAGGCTGCCCAAAGTAACTATTCCACGCGGACAAAGTTGCAGGCACAGCTAATATTGAAGATGATTTAATACACGATAAAATTTAGAGGTCATGTATAGGACATTTATTTTTATACTTCTAGTACTTGCAATCATGATTTATCACTGGTGATTAATTAAATAATAAATTAAAGAATAAAAATATATTTCCATCTGTTGCATCTTTTTACAACTTAGGAACAGAACCCCGGTCAAGTAACTGTAATTGAAAACATTCTATAATATTTTCTAACCTATACGCGTTCCCTAGTCATAATTAAACTACTTTTTAACGGCTTTAATATACGGTTTAATTATTATTATTTGTCAATCTTTAGAACAAAGCGTCGAACGAAAAATGTAAAAAGTCAAATACACAATAAAGTAGTAATTTTATAATAAAAACGTTCTAGGTACAGCATAGAATTGATAATCAATTCGTATATTTGTAAGCGATGTTTACAAGAAATCTGTCAGGTTACATATCTTTTTTATTACGTAAACAAATGTATTTTCGTACCCCTTTCAAAGTTGCTTGAAACTTCTAATATGTGTTACGGCCTCGTGGAAGACCTTGGCACCATATCAGCCATAAATTAAATAAATAATAAATAAATTCACGCGACATCTCACACCTGGCCTGATTTCAAGATAAATTAAAGACAATAAAGGAATCACAAATAATATACTTAAATACATATATTAAAGAAGCTACAAAATAAAAAAACAAACACAAATATTATCATGTAAATATTTGTACTGGGTGGGGATCGACCCACGACCTTTGGCGCACATGGTACGGTCACTGCCATCTGCATCGTCGGGTTAGTCAATTACGTTGGACATAAGCTTCCCTGGGAGGCGGGCATGCGTGTTGGCAATCGCAGAGCGTAGTTTCGCGACGGGAATGCTGCTGCTCATCCTCGCTCTGTCGCTTTTGAGCTACACTGTTTCGAGCGGTTACATCAAACAGTACACAGTACAGATACTGTTCTACTTTGAAGGTACTTCATGGCAAACAATAATTCCAATAATTATTGTAACTACCATTAATACGCCTAAATATAGATTTGGCAATACTCGAAAAACACATTTGAAAATACCTGTTAAAAAAAGGAAACAAGCTTGATCAATTACTCCAAATGACCACATAATAGACCAAAATTTTAACAAGAATTGTTGTCAGTAATTTAGAGTCGATTCGTCTAAATGATGCAGATTACACGAATAACAGTCGGCCTGTGTAATGGCAGCTGTAATTACAATACAACAGTAATCGCCACGCGCCCACCAACAGTCACAAATTAACAGAAAATAGAACAGTTATAGGACTTAGTGAATTCTGTAATTGTATCAGTTTCCAGTTCCGGCGTGCTTTCCACCGCGCTAATTGGTGTAACTGAATATTATGGACGTTGTCGATTGGCTTTTTGGGATACGGCGTTTTGTTTTTGACGAGAGAGAACATCTGTTAGTGTCCGGTTCCAATTTCACTGAAAATATTTTTTTTAAAGTTTTAAATTGGAATTGTGCTGCTTTCTGTTTAAAATTATAAAAACAAAGTATTTTAAAAGTAGTATGTACTTTCCGAGTTATTTATATCACCCTAAGTTATTTCTCTTACCGTTAAGTATATCCATCCAAAACAGTGCAGCTCAAATGCACATCGACGGGAATGGGCAGCAGCATCCCCGTCGCGAAAGCTGCGCTTTGTGATTGCCGACAAAAATCTCCTTTCTTGGAGAGGCCTATATCGAGCAGTAAACTTTCAATAGCTGGTATGATTATAATGAGTATGTACTTAGGTAAGCTCTCTACTCCAAAATAAATATAAAGTATTTTAATTTTACTTAAAAAATATCTTAGTCATTCTTTGTTAATGAATTAAAAGGTAACTGTAAGAAAATATTTATTTAAAAAATATTTTATACAGTAACACAAATATTTATATCTAGCGAATTAGAAAGAACTATATTCGAAATGCAATGCACGGTTTTGTTTACCATTAGTAGTAGCAATACCCATTAACTAACCTGGGAAAAATAAAGGGAAACCTATGTTTCACTGTATGTTTAATCAAAATTCTATCCACTGGTCTTTATGTGTAAACAAATATCCAGTGAAAGCAGCCTCAGCACGCAACGGTTTACTAAACAAACAGGTCCATGTTTATACACGGTGTAATTTATAATTCACGGAGGCAGGCTGTGTGACAACTTCTTTATAACAGTGTAATTGTGAGTAATTGAAATGTGCCTTATAAAAATGTTACCAAGAACAATATTACACGACAAACACTGGAACTGGTGGGAGTTTTTTGTTTTACAAGCCTTCCACCCGCTATTTTGTCCGCAATGTCTTTACTTTATACCTCATCCCTGAGGATCTCTTGTAATTACAGAAAGAAGTAGACCTTGTACAATAATTTTTCCAATTCCTATCTTCCTCTCACGAACGTAATCACCGTTCTTCTATTACTCTTTCGCTCTTAACTCCTTCTCATCACTCTAGTTTTTTGACACTCTTTTACAGTGACAGCTATACGACTCTGGAACGAGCTTCCGTTGAATATTAAGCAATCCCCAAACAAATTTATCCTGAAACGCTGTCTCCGTACTTTATTTACTGATGCTGCTTCTCTAACTTTATAACCCTATTTCTGATGTACGTTATTTTATGTATATATATATGTACATATATATATATATATTTTTATATCATATGCATTTATTGCGTTTATTTATACAAATATGTATGCCACGTTTATTTATTTTGTATATATATTGCCTGCACCACTATATATATATATATATTTTTTTTCAGTTTTGTGTAATGGTTGACTGGGAGATAATGCCATCTGGCATTAAGTCCGCCATTTGTACATTTTGTAACATTTTGTGCAATAAAGTATAGTAATAATCTCATAAAAAAGGATGTCTAATGGCTCACTCACTCTCATTTATTTCTACCGCTAAAAACAGTGATTGCATTGCTGTGATCCGGTTTGAAGGGTGAGAGAGATAATAAAATTACATTACCATGTTACGGAATATATCCAAGTCACAAGGTTGGAAATGCGCTCGTGATAAACCCGCACAAATATAAACCCATACTTAAAACTTTTGTAATTTCTGATCACATCTTTTTATTTAAACGCAAGGCAAATATAAAAGCTGACAAATATCTTATATAATTTAATTTGATATTTACTAGCAAAAAGAATCAACATGTCTCAGGTGTCAGGTGAGACAAGTTGAATATTCCTAGTAAATAATATCTTAAATATAATCCAGCATTTTCTTTGGATAAAACCTCTCAAAATACAATTTAATTGTCAATTTTGAACTCAATAACTTGCGTTTAGAGTTTCATATCGAATGGATTTCTTTTTGTCTAGGATTACCTGACACTGTGTACTAAGAAAAAAAAATTAGACATTCATTGAATTAGCCCTTGTATTAGTACAAATGGTAGTGATTTGCTAAGTGTCGTAAGAGGCGTCTAAGATACCGACAGAAGGCGTTATATTCTTTTGATGTAGTGTAGCTCAAACTCACAGATCTGCGATTGCCAACACGCTTGCCCAGCGCGGAAGTCACGGATGGAATTCCCCCATTCTTGTAGAGGCCTATGTGTGTGGATTTCCAATAGATGATATAATGATCATAATTTTAAATTATAATCTCATTAAAATATTCATTATCCCAGCATTACTATTTGCGCGAGATTATATGAATCTCAAATGGAGAGATACAAATTAGGGATGCATTCTTTTAAGACGCAAGTCTGTCTATTACATTGGTAGGATAAGAAAAAAGATACATTATTGCGCCTCAGTAATGCGCTCCTTACGGTTTTATATATAAAGAATTAGTCGATCCAGCTAGATGGACAAGACCTAGATGGACAAATGACCTTAATGTGATTGAAAAGGAAATGCCTGCTGCAGAGTACAATGTAGAGTTCATGCAGTATTAGGCGGACCTTGTGCCGCAGGTGCAGTAATCCTATCATTGTGCGCCAAGGGTTGTTAGGTTCGATCCCCATCGAACACAAATATTTATATGATATTTTTTTTTGTGTCTGGGTCTTAAATATATGTTTTTAAGTGATTCTTCTGTTGTCTGATATTTGTAAAACAATTGCTTTAAGTGACTTGTCACGAAGTTAGAGCAATGTATGAGATGTTGTGGGAATTCATTATTATTATTATAGTTTGAAATACTTAGGCTGCATAATTTGACGGATTCTGCATTTGGTAGTGTCCCAACCATATGCGCCAAAGTCGTGGGTTCGATTCTCACCCAGAATAAACAATCATATTTTAAAATATTGTGTTGATTTTGAGTCTTAATATGTATTTACGTATAGTATTTGTGATTCAGCTGTTGTCTGCAGTCCGTAAAGCACTTGTGGCTTTAAGCGAGTTATCTTGGAGTCAGATCAATATGTGAGTTAAGTCTAAGAATTTATCATTTATTAAATGCTTTGATTTGTTTTGTTGGAGTACCGCTAAGCTGAATTCAGCGGAGCTATTATACAAAATTACGCGTATATATTATAATCATAAACATAAATAACTGAAAATAAACTGGAATAGAATTATTCAACGAGTATTTAGTTCAAGTCAAAACTTTAAACTACATAAATATATTTAGAAGACCGACCATTATTTCTAAAGATTAGCGAATTACTATTCAGTTGGATTACATTAGCATAGATAACACTTTGATATTAAATATACTGAGTGTACTGGTAGTTAAATATACTGAGTGTAATCCGACATGGTTATGCAATAATACAATATGCGTCCGTATATACAACGAGCTATTTGAACATAAATGATGAACAAACACATCACGTGTGTGTTTCCTGCTGGTAAAGCTGACATGAGTTACTACTGACGTACATTATGTGCTGTTGTCTATATATCTTTTGCCAGCCTTATTTTGTGGATGGATATATAACAGAATGTAACGTATTCAAAGAATTATTTAATGAAAACTCTGAGAGATCGTTTAAAAACCATTATTATTAATGGAACAAATAAACGGGCCCGATAGCACAGATGGAAGTATAATCTTGTACCCTAAGGTTCATTGGTTCTATCCCTACTCTGGGCAAACATTTTTATGATGAATATTTATATTTGTATTGTGTCTGGGTGTCATTGTAGTAAGTTTTATATTTTTCTTCTAGTGTCTAATATTTGTAACACTAGTGCTTTAAGCGAATTATTTTAGAATCTAGTCAATTAGTTACTAAGTCTTAAGCATCTTTCCTATAATTATTTAAAATAATCTGTGGTAGGTTTTACTACATTTACTTAAAAACAGCCTTTCATGTAACATTAGTATTATACGCTGTTGTTTGGTGGATAAGCATTAACTCGCTAATGAATCCAGTTAATATCTTTTAAGTAGTCGTAAAACATAATACACTAGACGGCGATACGTCCCCTAAGAAACTATAACGCCCTTCATTGTTTATTACTTCAGAATAATTTGTATTAACTGACAAAAAACAGAACTGTCCACATTTCAAAGAAAGTGGAAAGTAGATAAAGATTAATGAAGAAATAAGCTTAAACTCCAAGTTAAGTTTATGCACCGCTTTTTAATGTAAAGCCGGCGTTTATTTGAATAAAAAAGAAGCCACGAGAACTCGCCACGTCGCACCTAGAGCGACTTTCTGAGTTTATTAAAATGAGGAATTTCTGATAGGGATTTCACTCGCTTAATATTGACGGCACCTATTTTTAAACGTCGCCCGACATTATATTGATCGACTTGTATTCTGAATAAGATTTTCTTTAGAAATAGCCTAAAATTATAAATCGTATTTTCTTCTAAATATTGATAAAATAAACCCCAAACGGTAGATTTTTTTAAATATACCTTATTGCAATATACAATAACGTGATTTTATTGATAAAAAGGTTTGTGGATCCATTTAATATACCCAGTGAGCGAGCGATGAAATTAGCCAACTTTCGCAATCATTAGTATTTGGGATGGGCAACGCGGGGTGTATAAATGTTTGGAGTTTAGGATAAGCCATTGTTGTTTTTATATTTTCTAATATGCTGTTGCATATGAATACAACTATTTATTAGAAAACATACAAACTTTTCATAGATACACGAGATAGACCACAAAAGGTTGTCTGTATTGGTCTCACTCTCACCAATTTCTACCGCCAAATAGCAGTATTCATATTGCTGTGTTTCAGTCTAAAGGGTAAGAATGATGTAAATATACTAGGAAATGCGGCATAATGTCTTCAAGTAACAAGGATGGTAATGCGTTAGTGATACTCTTGTGTGTGTGACGCACACAAGACAATACACAACTTACAAGACTCTACATACCATGCTAAACTCAATGTCACTGCTTTGGTTTTAAGGAGATTTACCAGTCACGCATTTACCATTTGTGTAACCTGGTACATGCACCATGACAATTTAAATTGAGATATTGACATTCATAGAATACATACGTATGGGAGCGAGGTCAATTGATAAAAAAATATAATTTTGTTAGTGATATTCTCTTACAAAGTAATCAAACTCCTCAGGCTCTATTACATTTGCTTATATATGTTTTGTTATCTGTTTTGCGTTGCTGCGTTTCAGTCATGTTGCGGTATTGGTAACAAGAGACAAAGATGTTAACATAACATCTTCTAGTTTCAGTATTATATATTATACTACCGTTAAAAGTATTTAAGAATTATAACCAACTCAGTTCTTTGAAGAAACAAGAGTCCACTATTTATTTTTGAAGACGATTTACACTAATAGACGTGGTTTCAACATATTTTGCGAACATAAAACAATGAACAGCATCGTATAAATAAAAAGGGTAATAAGAATTTTGAGACGTATGAGAAGTTATGTCCATTTTCTTTCGAGAAGGGTTGGTACTACCAACTTTCTGCTCATTCATTAGATACACCTATATATCCGAAAATCAAGCTGACCCGATTCTTCAATTTCTTAATATGCAACCTTATATGAAATTACAGATGACCCACTAATGTTAGTTCCAATTGTTATCAATTGGAACCCTTACTTGTACAATTACAATTGCGGAATTCTATCCCCCTAAAAAAAAGCATTCCTCTAAAAAAATTTAAACACTACAGGGTCAAAACCTTCTTGCCGTCGCTTTAAGAATACATGATCTGTGAACATTTCATACTAAGTGATTTGGCCAAAAGATGCCAGTCTTAGGTCTCAAGTACAATAGGCTTTAAAAATCGCTTTATCGAAGGGAATACTAAAATTTTAATATTCAAATAATTCATAGAAATATGTTTAACAAGTTATTTTATACGCGAGAAATAGTTGAATCTAAGGTGTGTTCAGAGTTAGTTCAAAGTAAATTTAGTTACTGTTTGGCATATTTGCTCAAAATCACTTCTTATCCTTTAATCTATTTAGTAAAGAAGTAATTACTTAAGGATTGTAAATTATACACATTTATACGTTTCTATTAAAGATCCCGGTGGCGCATTCGGAAGCCTCTTTATCTTGTGGCCGTGCATTCGATCCCCAGAAGAACAAATATTTATGTGACACATATTTGTGTTTATTCTGGATACTAAACCAAGCCTTTAAATATAGTTGATATGCCACTGCTGTTTGTTATCCATAGCAAACGTGCTCTAGATTATTTATCTTAACTCAATATATTTTTATTTTACCAAGTGGTATTTTTATATTTTCGAAAATTATGGGCACCAATAGATAGTGCTTTAAAAATGTATTTTTCATAATCGTTTTGGAACTACATTAATAATCCTCAATCCAAATTATTCGCTTACGTATGAATGTTTGATTTTTTATACAATTTTCTTCAAAACAAAACCGTATTTACAAAAAAATCTTCAAACCAATATAAAAGAAACAGAAGCCAAAGAATCCAAATATTAATTTTATTAAAGCATGTTTGAGATAAAAAAAGATAATAATTTATACAGAAAAAATATTTAAAAATGTAAATGACATTCCAACGATGATCAAAAGAATTATTTAGTCCTTTAAGTTGAATTTCGTGAGGTAGAAAAATGTCTTATTTACTCTCAGTGACGACTTAAATGATTTTGCAATCAAATACCAATTAGACATTGTTCGTGTAATTTGATTGTTAACGAACGACCGGTAATAAGAGTCAAGCCAGCTTAGATAACAAATTTCAATTGATACAGTGAAAAAAATGAACAAATATTTATAAATTTAAAATATAAATAGTGCAACCAAACTCATACTTTACCACACACGAGATCAAATCTCGTGTTCCACAGGGCACCATATTAGGGGCCAGTGCTCTACTATATCTTTATTGCACATCTGCCCATCATTAACAACACCACCATAGCGACCTACGCAGCGAGTATCACAGTTCTTTCGTTTTAAGAAAATCATGATATGCATGAATCTGAGGCTAATCAAAGCATGTAGGAACGAATTAAAGCCAATACATCCAGTATACGTCTGTCCAAGTAACGTTCGCATTCAGAAGGAATACATGTCCGCCTGTTCAACCTTATAGTTAAGACATACTCCAACAAGATGACGTCAAATACCTTAATCACCGGCCGAACTGGCGAAATCACATCTGGACTAAACGAAAACAACTAAATAACAAACTATGTAGTTTACCTAAAATATATAGTATAGCCGCCAGACTTAGATCTGAAGTTTTAGAATCGGAAACATATGATAAAGACCGAGCGACAAACTTCTAACACTTAAAAATCCACACCCATAACTTTCAGTGTATTGAAAATTATTTGGAATCTTGAGTTTACAATCACTATCACCTAATCCGCATCATGTTCAAATCTCCGCTTCTATCAGGTTTTGTAATAATTAGGTCACTTATAACTTGGTACCGAAAAGTTTTGGTACTAAGGTAGGCTTTAATTTTTTGGAGCATTATGGGTACGCCGATTTTTTATTTATCCTACGAGTTTATGATCCAGGCGCACTGAGAGATCGTACAGTATTTTTCGTATAAAGATTAATAGAGTTGAGATACTGCTGCAAAGATATTAAATGGCTTTAGAGAACAGGCTTCCTCGCTAGAGGATCAATAAATAAAGTGAATTATCCGGACGGTTTTAATGTGGAATGATTTATGGTCACGCGATCTGAACATTACACAATTGCAGCGCCTGCATTTTAGTTGGACATAACTTTTTAGTTTGTGATATCTGAGTTTTGTTTATCACTAACAGCAAAAATACAATCGACTTTAGTAGTGCTGTGAAATGTTAAGGCAGTTAAAGAAATTATTATTAGTGTTTCAAATAGTCAATGCAATGAAGACGTTATTTTATATTAATGAGCTATTAAGAGTATGATAGTTTTTTCATAATTATATAGCATATAATTATACAATAATCTTATTACATTTTACAGTTAATCAAAATGGACAATGTTTAATTTCAACTCGGCACATAGCAGTACTACAATTTATAATCTTTGACATATTTATTCTGCCAACAAAACTTTGATTTCCAACTATGAAGCTTCTGAACCATATGAAGTGGACGAAACCTTACGCTTGACTTTGGCACGACAAATCCCCAACTCGAGCGTTCGCTCATATTTCCGATCTCATACAGTATTTAGCACACGGCTAACTTGTAAAAAGCTCATAAATCTCAATTTTATAGCGTTATAAAGAACAAAGAAATTGGGCTAAAAACGCAGGGCTAAATTTTAAAACATAACTGTAGTCGTAAAACAATCAAGTTATTGCCGCAAACGCATTTAGTGCAATAAAAAAAGACATTGGCAATCGTAACTCTGGTTTAATTTTTTTCACTCGGCTATAAGCAATAAAAGGAGCGTGGTCCGCCTATATTTATCTTAAATTTGGTTTATTTACAATTACAGTGAGTAATGTGTCAGCGAAGTTATTGCTTCCTGAAAGGTACTATTATGATATACTATTTAATGAAGTATATATATTTTTGACTTTATATTTTTATAATTTTTTTTTTCAGAGACAAAAATGATCTTTTTATATATTCCTAGTTGAAATTTGTATCTTTATCTATTTCATGTTTTCTTATGGCTTTGTCAATGACACGCAGCGCAATTAGCCATTGAGTAAAATTAAGTATACCATGTCATTATCCTCACTTAATATACGATCATCCGGTATAAGAGTAAGTACTTACCAAGTTTATCTTGCAGCACGGTCTTGGAGTCGCAGCGGACTAGCCACAGAACTAGAAACAGCGCGACGTGCGGCGCCATTTTGATCTCGGGAGCAGGTCAGGCGCACGCGGGGGAGGTCACGTGCTTGGGGCGGGGCCCGGCGCGCCGGTGCCGCGGTCGCATTGCCCGCCCATACCTCACAACTTCCTGGAGACAAAAGGATTGAGTATCAGTATCATAATCTTATATTTTTACGATGCCGATCGTATTATTTTACTAGTATATGGGTTAAGGGATGGAAGATTTTATATCGATATATATAATTATATATTAATTTTTATATATAATTATATAAGGCTTGAAATAAATCATCATTTAAGAAAGAAATTATTAAATCATTAACAGCATGAACAGTGACAGCACACACACGCAATCAAACACATGCTTATACATAAACACACACAAATACGCACACGCATACACGCATATAAGTCGGTCTATATCTGTTTTACTTATCGTATATAGTGGATGCACACATTAATACTTATACTATTCTTATCTTACCTTACATTCTTAGTAATTGCATACATAGGTGTTTTCTTGTTTTATTTTTTTTACATTGCTGCACAACTGTATTACACAGGTATTGCCATATGTAACTCCTAAATGTAATATTTGATCAGTAAAGTTGGGTTTACAATGATTTATATGATATTAGTCGTAAGTTTTAGGTTAAGTGAGTATTGTAAACTTGTTCGTGGTCTAAATAAATAAAAAAAAATCTTAAAAAAAGACAGTAACCTTGGATATCGTTTTCTTCTTCTTAATTCCATAATTGGGAATCAACTTTCTTGTAAAATAAAAAAATACTATAATCATCTCAAATTTGTTAGCAATTCCTCGGAGGAAACTTAAAAAAAGGATATAAAGTAAAGATATGATAGTTGTTGATAAAAAAATCAAACTAATAATAATTACAAAATAGGATATTAACGAAAAATAATATATTTATCGTGACATTATGCAAAACAGTTTGTAATCTTAGAGTTTGGAAAGGCGAGAGTACACCGGTATCTCTGTTATAATTAATTTGTATTTCTTGATCAAAATGGATTAGGCTTTGTTTTCATAATGCTTTAACATAATATTACACATGCAATGAGCCAAGCCAAGTCAATTTACATGAAGTATAAGGTCTTAAAACAAAGGTCGTCTGCGTTCATACCTCAGTCCTGTCATTTCCATCATTAAACAGCACTGTTTGCATTGTTGTGTTCCGGTTTGAAGGGTGAGAGACTATAGACTGCGGTAACGCTTACTATCATGCAGACTGTATGTTTGTTTATCTAATCTTATAAAATTAAATAACCACCAACTCAGCTTGTGCTGCTTTCCAATACAGCGCTGATTTTCAACTGAACCAC
Source organism: Heortia vitessoides (assembly GCA_020976665.1). Classification (NCBI taxonomy): domain Eukaryota; kingdom Metazoa; phylum Arthropoda; class Insecta; order Lepidoptera; family Crambidae; genus Heortia; species Heortia vitessoides. The sequence goes on from JACJUM010003174.1 coordinate 500,090, forward strand.
TGATTAAGACGGGGTGTGACCGAGAATTAAACCTAGACAATATTCAAAATTATTTATTATAAATACACGCACACCTGAGTTTTATATATTTACATATACATAATACGAGTAATAGATATAATTGAACAAATCGGTAGGAGTATACTCTATGGAGCGTTTAGTGTGGTATATAACTCAAGTTTGTTTGTAGGTTTGGGCAGGAAGTATAAGTATTCACATAACATTGACTTGACTCCGTGGTAAGTCGCTTAAAGCACTTGAGTAACAGACATCAGACAATAGAGGAATCACAATTTTTATACTTGAGTACATATTTTTAACACCCAGACACAGGGCAAATAAAAATACAATCTTAATATAAATATTTGTCCGGGGTGGGGATCGAACCCACGACCCCTGGCGCATAAAATAGGATCACGACCACCGGCGCCATCGGTCCCGTCAAAAAAATCCATACAAAATTTATAAAAGACTAGCGATATTAAATCCTGGAGTTATTTATCCCGGGGTGATTTATTTTCGCGACCATTTTATGCATTATAAGCTATCCACTTGCTAAACCACGCCGGTATTGGTTCTCAACAATGAAACCGTAAATAGACTGACATATAGAGTCATTTTCGTAATTAAATTAATAGTGTGTAGTACCTCGCAAAAGGCTTCATTATAATTTGCTGAAACAGTATTTTTGCTTTTGAGACTGTGATGTGTGCTTATAAGAATTCCCTATTGGGAATTACTCTATCCGAATTTGTACTCTCTGTATGCAAGCCTCGCTCTCTATCAGATTAAGCCACAAACTGACCGCCTTTGTGTCTGTGTGTAACAATCATCTACCTACAGGAAAATGTAGACATATTTAAATTTATTTATATAGATATTTAGATGTGAGTTGATAACTGTTCATAAATATTTACATTTTTAAAACGTATCGGCACGGGTTTGCGGTACCGGCAGAGAAGAATAGTACCTCCCTCTATTCCAGGTGTCATAAGATAGCAATTAAGTTACAAGTACTGAAAAATGGCGAATATATTCATTCATAACAGTGTAGGGCATATGCACAGGGCAAGGTCTCTATTTAGTATCCGGATGCAACCTGTTTTTTTTTTAAATATTTAAAGACCAAAGTTCAGCAATACCTAGGCTTCCTACACCGCATGTAACAATTACTACAACAAAAAACACACTGACCCGTCTAAAAATAAATACTATTTATTAGACTATAATATCGTAAGAAAATATATCTACGGATTTAACTTTTAACTTAACTTGAGAACCACAGTATTGTTTCTGTATCTAAATGGTTTAAAAAGGAAACCGTAAAACAATTTTAGCACTACCTCTCTAATCTTACCAAGCACCCTGCGAATCCGAAAGCGCGGGCCATGAATAAACTATTAAGATCACATAAAATGTTCAGTCGGCTGCACCGCGCGCTGCCAAGTCGCCGCGTGCAAAATTTCAAAAAGAAATTAACCTCGCCCTGGACATCGTCACACGACAGATTTTATTACCACCATGAATAAATTCCGAGCTCGCTCGTAAATTATAAAGGCGGGTTTAACCACGACGCTCTGACGTTCGATAGCATAAGCGAAACCCCAACAAAGCCCGCGATGGATACGCTGTTAAATGAAGCTAACGGCTTAGGATGATGTATTATGCGACAGTTCGGTCGTTTACATGATACGGGCGTTTTAGTGTTGTCCGCCATAATGTTTATGATGTAACTATTGTTCTTATCTTAACCCTTCCGTGCTGAAAGGTAACTTGGGATTTACTGTGGGTTGTTTTAAGACCAGAACATCCTACATAAATTTAATGGACTATAATAAAAACTATCGCAACAATACTGAAGTTTACAAATAACTAAGAAATATAACCGGAGAGCATAGCTACTTTACAAACTTCAAGTGCTGTTTATATATAAGGGCGCGGGTTCGATTCCGCAAACACTAAAGTTGTGTGTTAGCTCTGGGGGTTTGTAGTACCTTCATTGTTTCTGCTTTTAAACATAACTTACATAACGGGGGACATAAAAAAATACTAGTCGAAATTATAAAATACTTAAAAAATTATTATAAAATACTTTAATATTGTTATTTACTAATCTAGTAATATTAAAACTAATCATAAAACACATACTAATGTTTCCATGAGAGTAAAAACCAACTGTCACCTAATATAAGATGTTTCATGTGCATTACACATGGAGTGATGGGCTTGTTCCTGCCTCTTCGCGTTCCCGGAATACCGTCTTCAATACAGACTCTTTTCATAAAGATAGTCGGGTCCACTCCTACATGCTCAGAAGCTTCGCATTATAAAGCGGGGATATTAAAAACTGATTTAATTTTCTAAAGTCCATATAAGTTTATGAGCACTTTTAACATAAAACCGAGTTTAATTAATATAGTTTAATGACTATAGCTTTTATTATACACTATAAAATATTCTGAAGATTCTGGTAGTATATTTAAAGGAAAATAAAATGACCATTATGACTTGGTATTCGCTTGGAGCTAAATTATTTTCGGTGTGTGTACTGTTGCCGGGTCGCCATAAGAAATTGTGGGCAGTAAAACAATATATATACACACTAATCATATATATAAATGTATATTTATTAGGCCTAGTACCTTTAGGATCATCAAAATTGGAATGAAATATATATACTATCATAAACATGTATCCACTGAACCTTCAAATAGGATCTTATAGATTATTTGGCACATTTTTAACGTTACAGAGCAGTCACCTAAAGTTAAATTATTAAAGAAAAAAATACACCGCCCTGCCCATTGGATCTCATGTGTGTAATCATCCAGTGGGCACAGCTGCAGGAAGGTCCAATAAGCGTATTAAAATATATTATTATTTAAGAAGGTCGAACGAGCACCTATATAAAGTGAGGTTCTATACATAGGCATTAATTTTATATACTTTTTGTTTTTGAGTGGAATTTTGAAGGTACTGTGGATACGAAAACGTTTGATATACATAAATGGCATATCTGGTAAGCCTCATTTGAAAGGTAAGGTGTTCCTTGCATTAATTTTTGCATGTTGACTTTGAAAGAACTATTTACATTAAACATTGCTCATTATTGTAATAATTCAAAAACTCTTTATAGTTGTCGGTCAGTCTATAAGTCTTTTAGGAGTCAAGAGATTAGTATGAGCTGCGGAAATGTCACCAATATCTTTTTTGCAATAAGTGACGGAATGAGCAAGGTTTTATTATTAAGTGACCTTAAAATTATTATGTTCAGTGGTGAACTCGCCAAAACATGAGGCAATTATTAATCAGGTACTAGAACGATAACAAGGATAAGGATTCTGCAACCCATCCCCGCCCTGTAGTATTAAAGTTGTGCTGTTCCGGATTGATATACCACCATCTCTTGGTTCCCTTAACATTCTAGACAATAAATTATTAATTAATAGTGACTAATTAAGTCGATATTAATCGGTATTATCTTAACATGAACAAAACTGAGTATAAAAAAACACTGTTTTGTTCATGTTAAGCGAAAAAATCAGCGAACAAGCACACGGTCCGCTTGATGATAAACGTGACCGCAGCTTTTAGACACTCGTGCTATCACAAAGATATCACTAGGGTGATGCAAACCTTGTGAACTGAAGAAACAATGTCATTATCCCAGTAATTACTCTGCATCTCTCTTACCCTTCAAACTGGAACACAGAAATACGAATATTGCTATTTGGTGGTAGAAAAAAGAGAGCGCGAGGTACCAATGCAGACGACCTTTGTAATTCATTGTACCCCACGAATGACATTAGAAAGCATAAAATAGCATGTGACATTTAAGTAGTTTGGAAATACAAAAAATACCTGGTTTCAAATTCAATTAATTATTTTCTTACATAAAATTTTACGTTACAA
>JACJUM010003174.1:504011-562128 GCA_020976665.1 Heortia vitessoides
TTGTATGTTAAACGTTCGCCCGCCTGACCCCGGGTCTAACGAACATAAATGAATAAACAGAAAAGAGTCGAGTTCCTATCTAGTGCACTGTGCAAAATTTAAAAGTCCACTGCTAGCTGCATAGGGGATTAGCCTGGCGTGCCGTTAATCTTGCCAGGGTTGCCAGCTAACTTAACTGATATAATATCATCTCTGACGGTCTCGATTATTTTATTTCGGTTGATTCTTACGCAAAATTTGTTATCTATGGACACAGTTGTCTAATTCATAAAATGCACTGTAATGCTATATTCTAAACTTTGTGGTCGCATACTTTAGGGATAAATTATTGTAAAGAAACCATCTAACTAAAGAAGACATAGAAGGCTTTACAGAAATCACGAAATAAGAGTACTGCATACACAATTTCATCTATCTCACGAGATGTTTTCACTATTTTTTCATCTTCATACCTATATACATATAATTCACTGATGGATATAGGGAGACCTATAAGAAAATATATATATAACCAAGAAATTGATTTTTCCTTTCTTGAGGTATAATGGCCACACTGGGCAAACGTGTTGGCAATCGTAGAACGCAGCTTTGGCAACGGGAATGCTGCTGCCCATCCCCGCCCTGTGCATTTGAGCTGCATTGTCTCGGATGGATATACCGCCATCTGTCGGTTCTGGTACCTTAGTTGCCTTTAACGACACCTGGTACAGAAGGAGATACTATTCTACTCTGCTGGTACCTCACGGCTTTATTTTTATATATATTTTTAAATATTTTTTCTACTAAAAGATTTAGACACAGAATACTGGCAGATAAGAATAGTTTCTCCATATTTACCAGTACTTGGTGTTTACCAGAAACAGCACAGCATAGGAGATGGGCAGCAGCAAAAGTATATTTCCAGAAGCATCAAAAACGATCATGTGTTATTGTAAGGAAAAAGGATAAGTATTTTATTTTTGGCAAGTATTCCTCTTACATGTAAATACATTTTCTCAGGTATAATTTCCCAACAATATTTCAACCTTCGATCAGTTTAAAAGCAATGTGAGCATTAGAAGGTCGTCTCATCGGGAAGTAAAGGCTGGCAAGACAAAAGGCAAAAGTCACTTGCAATCGTCTTTTGCAAGAATTCTGTGTTTCTTATAAAATCATTCTGAATATAATTGACTGGGAATAACTCTTATAAAGTTCGATTTTTATATATAAGTCCAAGTAGTAGCTTCCAATGAATGAGATTACGAAGCTTTCCCTGGCGGAGCGATATATCCAAGAATTCGTTTAACTGTCTGCGGCAACCCGCTGCACCACAACTGGCAACAAAAGTGCACTGCACCGACACATTTTCTCAGCCATCAATCTTCCAATGGTGTCGGGGAACGATACCGGCTCCACTAAACAAACTGGGACTAGCCCGTTGTTAGATTTATTACTTCTTTATGCTAATTCACGAAGTCCTCTTTGGTTTTCAGAGGTATGTTCGAAATCACTGGGACGATTAAATTATATGTATGGCGATGTGAAAATTGGAAACAGTCGGTTTCGCTATAAAAAAAACTATTTTTATTATTGTATTCGTATTCCTTTTGGTTTATTGTATATGCTATAAGCTAAACGTAGAATTTGTGAGTAAGGTAGAACTCTTACAAATGTCGTCTGCATTGGTATTGTTAAATTTTGAGTAAATGTAATATCATCAGATCACAGAGCTGGCGATACGCCAGTGATATCTTTGTGATGACAAAAACATCTATAGGCTGCCATATATGCTTATTTGCTGGCTTTATAATACACACAATATATATGTATATATTGTGTGTTGATTAACAAAAGAATTTCCGTCGTAGAATATTCACATATTCGGGTCTCATGGTAACATCTTCAAATTACCTAGATTTATAATAAAAACATCGATATGTTCAATAGTGACAATTGTATTCATTCAATTTAACCTAAGTACCTAAGTCAACTCTTACAACACCCGGTATAGAGGGAGGTACTATTCTACTCTATCGGTACCCCACGGCAGAGTAATAATATAAAAGTAATATTTTTAATAAATTTAGTGAGAGTGAGTTAGGATGCACGGTACTACTAGAGGCAACTTCAACATAAAGCATAAAATAACATATTTCTAGAATACTATTTCATTAATGAAACATCTATTCGCTATTGAAAATGTAAATGGGAAATGTATAAATTGTGTTTACATATTGTAAATTATACAGAATATATTTAACGTGGAATCTTGTCCCAAATTTAACTAACCTTTGATAGCGACGCCGCCATTTTGAGGGTTTCATTAACAAGAGCCACTCGGGCTAGATATAATGAAATCAGCCTTGGAAACAATGCCGGACTCAGCGCCACTACACACATTCTCATTCGTTATCAATGATACACCTATTTTCAAGACTAATTAAAATATTCTGAACTGCAATGTTAATTGAAGTAAGAGAGAATTTATTTTATATAACCTATACCATGTGCCGAGAAACAATGAGGTGACGATGTACCCGCCCAAAACGGCGGAGGAGGTGGGCAACAATATTCCCATCGTGAAACTACGAGTACACTCGGCAAATACCCACCACACTAGCTCAGGGTAGCAAATTTTGCAAACCTCTAAACCTACCTGAGAGATCAATATTGAGAACCGTATCATCTTCTTTTAATTCGCATAGTTAAATCAAATGCAATGACATTACCTTGAACGAATTCTGTGAACACAATGAGAAAAACATAACTACAAATAAAATAATAATAATAAATTCACACGGCATCTCATATATTCACCCCACTTCGAAATTAGTAGCTAAAAGCATTTTTGCAACGGGTATCATACGATAGAGATGTTACTAACTTCAAAACATATAAATATTATCCGGAAATAGAACAAATATTAATCATTTACTTGAACTTACCTACCTTGGCGCACAAGATAGGATCACTACCATTTGCGTCATTAAGTCAAATCTAAATGTTTGTGTGTTTGTACGCGTTAAAAAAATCTTATAATAATAGTTAATGGAGGCCAATGTTCAGTTATAAATAAGTTCAGTTTTCTTAATCAGTCATGAAAACTCCATCAGATTGGTGGTTTTAAAAAATATTTACAACTTATATTTTATTCAGCTTATGACTATTCCCAAGCTTTTTATTGACAGTTTTATAACCTAAATAATGACATTTCACTGTAACCCTGAAAAATATTTTTATATTTTAAAGTGCTTGTTTGAATTTCCATAACGCAAACTCGCAGTGATCTATAAAAAAATATATTTTTGCAACCTGCAAATGTTAACGTTGCAACTTGCTTTGCTAAAAATTGTTTATACATGGCTATCAGGTATCAACACAGTAAAATAGTACCTTCCTCTTTACCATGTCTTGTAAGAGGCGACTGAGGCACCATCCGAAACAGTGTAGCTCAATTAAATAAGGACGGGAATGGGCAGCAACATCCCCGTCATTAAAGCTACGCTTTGCAATTGCCAACACAACTGTCCAGGCATGAACAAGGGATGCTGCTGCCCACCTCCACCTTCTGCTTCTGAGCTATACTGTTCCCGATGAATATACCGCCATCTGTCGGATCTGGCACCTAAGTCGCCTCTTACGACACTTTTGTACAGATTGAGGTACTAATCTACTGTTCCAGTACCTATCGGCCCACAATCGTTAATTAACTCAATAGCATTCGTTCGTCGTACGTAAGTCTCGAGCAAACTTCTCCAAAAGGAACACCTCGATTAACAGAGATTTAAAGCATACAGAATTTACTAGAAAATAACTATCAAATGTAGTTTAAATTTAAAACTTGATCGCGCCCGCGAGCACGGCAGCGCCGCTCTCCTCGCGGCCAACAGATTCAACGACTGAGCTAAACAAACAGCATCCGTAACCCGACACTGAATTTATTACTTCTTTATGCAAATGTCTTTGAATCCATTCTGGTTTTCAAGGGGCATTTACGAGACTATTTACCATCCAATATTTGTGATTCAGCATTTGATACGTTAGGAAGTCTGGTCGATGTTATTTATTTTATAATTACTAAGTTATAAAACTAGCATACGATTCGTATTAGAAGTATCTAGACGTCGGCGAAGACATAGAAAACCTTATACCTGGTATCTTTGGTACTATTGGTACCTTATTCTCGCCTACTCCTACCGCCATATACCGGTGTTCGCTTTGCTATGTTCTAATTTATGTAACATTTTATCTACAGTTTACAGGGTCGGCGACACACTACTGTGGTCACGTTTATGACAAAACGGACCGTATTCTTGTTTGCTGACTTCATAACATAAAATCATATATATATATATATAGCATATCGCCATGTAATATTTTTTGAAGAATAAATTTGAAGACTGAAGATTGGCGGTAAAAATAGGTGAGAATGAATACCAATACTGACTACTTTTATATGAAGACCACCGCCAGCATATTTTTAGTTCCAATATCTTAAGAGTATAAACAGTGAGGGCAACAATATAACGCAGAATTATGGCCGATAGAACAAGTCTACAATAGAGGCTACGCCGTAGGGTACCGGCAGGGTAGATTAGTACTTCTCTCAGTACTAGGTGTCGTAAGAGGCGACTAAGGTACCGGAAACGACAGATGCAGCAGCATCCTCGTCGTGAATTCGTGCTCTGCGACTGCCACCACGCCTGCCCAGCGCTGCAAAATTTCCCTTTCTTGGGAAAACTTATGTCCAACCCAAGACTTACTACGGCTGATATGATGATCAGACTAGTTACAACCCGATCTAATGAGAAGGTTAACGTCCGACAGTGAACGTTCTATAGCTGATAGTATCATAAAATAAAAAAAATACCTAGTCATATTATTTCTCTCTATTGCATTTATTAACTCTTGAAAACGCTGGCCGTAAATCATCATCGTAAAAGAAACGTCGAACGTGAAAATGTAAAAGATAAATAACCCGAGTTTTCAAGCTGTTGAAAAGTAGTTTCATTGCACTATCCGTGTATATAAATAAAATTGAAGTTTTTTTATTAGCCTAAAGTCAAAAAGTAAACGTTTGTTATTTTTATTAGATATAAACATTTCAACGACGACTACATAAATGCATTCCACAAATTTTCTAGTGTCACTCATAAAACCGAGTGAGTATTTTCAAAAGTGAACCGAAAAGTGTATTTTCAAAAGATTATATATCAAATAAATTCAGTCTCTCTTTACGCAAGTACGACCCTAAATGGAAACAAACAAGACACGAACTAAACATATTTAAATAAATTCCGTGTTCCACCCGTCAGTTTTGCGTTATTTTCAGAATGCATACAGAGTAATACCGCCGGTATCAGTCGAGTTCCGCAACAGGGGCCGCTGCGGCCGGCGGCGCGCGCGGGTCATTTGCCCGCTGAGATATTAGTTGCAGGCCCGTTAGAGGGCGGCGTTAATTAAACCAGAAAAAGATTTGCTTCCAAACGCGGCCACAGATCTCATATTCACTGACCGTATCGGTTTCATTTAAAAAAAAATAGTGATATTACAATTCGATTGGTTGGTCACTTCAATCTGGTTTACAAACAATACCTGCACAGAAGATAGTACTTCCCGATGTACCAGGTGTCGTAAGAGGCGACTAAGGTACCATCGACAGATGGCGGTATATCCATCCGAAACAGCACAACTTAAAACTACAGGGTGGGGGCAGTAGCGCAGTCGTTGTTGTCGGCTCGGCAATTTGAAGCAAAGTTCGCCTGTCTTGGGGAGGCTTACTATGGCTGTTACAATAAAATATATACATTTCCTGTAGGGCTCCTGAAGAGAAGAATATCCTCCCTTTGTAACAGAAGTCGCAAGATGCAGCTGAGGCACCGCGAAATCGTGAAAGCGAACTACTCTCAGCGTTTGTCATTACGAATACTTAATGCGGCAATTATGGGAAAGATTCCCCATTTATCGGGGAGGATCATGTCCAATAGTGAATGTCCAATGGCTGATGTGATGATGATGATAATATATATATATCATGTCTACTGTATATACATTTAGGAGTAGTACTATCTCAGTAAGTATCTTAAAAGACAGGTAACATCTTCGCTATCTTTTCATATTCAAATGACCAAGAACTTGGTCAGATATACTAATTCTAGTGATCAGCATAACATATGACATGCAGTTATTCTTTAGAACATGTCCCAATTTTTTTTAAATAAGTTATTAGACAACAGAGGTTAACTCTGGCAATTTCATATTTTAATTAAAAAATTAAGTAAAGTATATCAACTTGGTTCTTCAGAACATACAGTGTAGTAGAGGTATGGAACTATAAATAGAGTTATTCTTAAATGGTAAAAAAATATATTATTATTAATATTTATTGTATAACAGAGCACTGGATGAAATTTAATAAATTCATGTTGCATTTTAATAATCACCAGGTTTGTAGTTTGTTTAGTAGTAATAATTTAATATTTGGTGGCTTATTGATTATATTAAGCAAATTAATAAAATTTAAAGATCGTAAGGATATTGTGAGACTCTCTGTGGAAAGAACAAATCTGCTATAGAGTTGGAACAGTTCATTATTGTATGCATGTCCTTGAGCAATTTTGATAATTCTGTATTACAAATGAATCACATCTTATTTAAATTATCAAATAGAAGAAAGAAAATGTTTTATAATAAATTTATATTATGTACTATCGGAACTTGAAAATATCGACTGTTCAAATAATAAGTTGGGCATCCGCGGCGCGTGTCGTTTACTCGTTAGGGTTATGAATGAGACGGCTAATTATGTAAAAAAGTAAAATATTTTTTCGGATTTCAGGTAAAGAGTGACCTCCGAAAATATTAGTTGAAAATTCGTTACAGGCTATAACTTAATGAAACCAAAATAGTATTTGTACCTGAAATCTCAAAAATCTCTATACCAGTCATATTTAGCCATCTCACAACAGTTTAATAATTTAAAGAAATAATGATGGAATATAAACGGTTTTCTATAAAGTTCGATATTAGGATTACATAACTTAAATAACCAAAGATGATCACGAAAATAATTTAATAAACAAATGATTAATAACAAGTTTTGTTGCATTGGTAAAGCTAGCTAAGTAAGTAAAAATCGAAAAGTCTATTTGAGATAGATGAACAATAAAATAAACTTGTTTCAGCCATCAGCGTTGTTTGAAAATATCTGCTAGTATCGGGTTACTTGGGTGGAAGCGCGCGCGTAGGTCGTTTGCTCTTTGGAATATAAGTTACAAGTTCGTGAGTCTAACGTTAATTAAACCAGGAAAAGATTTGTTACCAAACGGATTTATGTACGTTGGGAGCCGTAACAGCATCAGGTTTTAAAATACACAGACATAAATTCAAGCTTTCAACGTAAAACGTCGTACTATGTCCTCACAATATAGTCATAGAGAGCCTTTTTTATGTAGGCCTTTAAGATATTATTGTGCTCATAATTACCGCGCTGGGCAGGTGTAGTGGCAAACGTAAAGACTAGCTTCGCCACGAGGATGCTGCTGCCCATCCCACTCTGCCGATACTGTTTTGAGTGGATAAACCACTATGTATCGGTTTCAGAACCTCAAACTCCTCCAGGAACTATTCCACTTTGCTAGTACCTCTCGGCTTATTTATTTTCCACAATGTTTAACGAAGCCTATTAATTTTTAATGCATCGATATGTCATGATTTCTTTGCTTCTATCACTTTTCTCTCATTCCCGTCAACACTCTCTTCATACGTGAATGTTGACGAGACGTAGATTACTGCTAAATTTTGCAAAGAATGTCTAGAATTTAGTAAACGAATGCCTTTCGAGGTCTAACTCTACCTACGGCAACTTACGTTCGCTTTATAGCAACGGTAACTCTTTTTCATCATCTATTTTACATGTCTGAACTACCTTAATATACCACTTTCAGTCTTAAGCTCTTTTACTCTGTCACAAAATAATTAGAAAGATTTTCAATCCTTTTGGTAAAGTGTAATTTGAGAGATAAATTAAAGAATAGTGTTATAAGAGATCAATGTGTAGTTAAAGATGATGTTGTGACAACAATATAGAAAGGAATGATAAGATAGCTTGGACATGTAAAAAGTAAAAGTAGTATGACTGCACAAATATATAGACTAGAAAGGAATGGAAGAATTGGTATATAGGAGATATAAAAGATATAAGAGAAGGAAATCAGAAGAGTCAACGAGCGTGTATGAAAGGACTAACGCGAGCAAAAGAAGCGAAAGAGGTTTGCTAAGACCGTAACAAGTGGAGATCCATAGTCACTGTCTACCCCGATGGGCCACAGGCGTGATGTATGTTGTATTTATATGAGTCTGATATACACCTATGCCTGTATCAATATTGTTATTATTATTATTTTACTCGTATTGAAAAGGTTTTTTGTTTATTTGTCTTTAGTTGAAATCTTAGGAGTTTATCTTAGCAAGGTTATTGTCTATTTAATATAACGTTGGGACCAATAAATGCGGAACTCAAATGATACAACGTTTGTACTTTAAAAACGTGAAAAAACCGTGGGCACAGCTAGTAATGTTAAAACTAGCTTTTTAAAACATCAATATATATATACAGTTGGAAGCCAAAAAAGTTACTAAAAGCAATATAATAAAGATGAATCTACGCTGCCTCTCAACTAGCTAACAAGATAAAAAAAACCAGTTTCATTTTGAATTTTATCCGTCAGTGCAGCGTTGGTTTAAATCAGCCGTCATTATCAGTTTAGTAGGACGCAGCAGGTACTCGAATCATTTACTCACTGAGATATTAACAGTAGCCCGGTAAATCCCCGGCTTAATACGAATCTCATGTTTGTTAGAAAAGAAGTCGATTTTCTGTGTTGTTTGAAAAGAGTATAAAATGTAAATTGAACGGAAAATGTCATGAGAATGACATCATTAGTGCCGGACATGCAAATAGGGACAGTTACTTTAGCATTTTAATTGTACTACCTAAGAACTAAGTCTGTTAATAGATAAGCCTTTTCAATGACTGGTTCATTTAATTTACCGTGAAACTTGTGCATGCGAAGCCGATATTGATAAGACTAAAAATGAAACCAATCTCTATTTTCTTGTAAATCGACCACACAGAGTGCAGTGATCAAGAACTACAGGTAACATGTTTGGGCATCATCAATTTACGTACTGCTGTTATTTAATTATTTAAATTTTATTAGATTTTCATATCTAATAACACCGTGAAAAGGAATAAGAAGGATATTCAATCTTAATGTGTAAAAAAAATATACTGATGTATTAAATGAAACGAGAAATTTAATTTGTTTTTATTATTGATTGAATTTATTTGTCAGTAAATAGTAAACTCGAGTTCGGATTTAGGCAGCAGCCGATGTAACTTAATACAGCCAAGATATTTTAACTGAAGTTCGCTACAGGACACATCGACATATTAAGCATTAAAAATCCACTGCTGGACTTAGGCCTCCCCAAGAAAGAGGGTATGTTGTCCATAATTGCCGCGCTGGGCAAGCTAGGGAGCTTTAGACAAAGACGTAGATTCTGCTGCCCGACCCCACCCTGTGCATTTGAGCTGCACTGTTTTGAATGGGTATACCGCTATCTGTCGGTACTGGTACCTTAGTTGCCTCTTACGACACCTGTACCTGTACGTACAGGGGTATAAATAATTATACCGCAGTGGTATAATTATACGGCTTGACTTTATAGGTATCTATTTACCTTTGATTTAACTAAGACTACCTTACGTTCTCCACGTTTATTGGTCTTTTTATTAACGAAAGTCGGTTGGGGGTACATTGCACTAAACCTATAGCTGCAAAGATTTTTGAAGCGGGAAGCATAATAATGGTATTAGTTTTGACTTGTTCTTTTGCAAAAATAGCAACCTACATTTGATGTTTGACTTGAAAGCAATCAGCTGATATCGCTATATTCAATCTGAATTGGAATGTGCTGAATTCATAAAAAAAAGTTTGTACTGAACCAATATTTTCTACAAGCATCAAATACTTGTTTTCGCGTACGATGCACCAACAAAAATTGAGATATAAGGGAAATGGAATAGAAATGTTTCAGTGTTTGAAAACGCATTTATTTTTAACTCACCAACATTTTTTGTTCTTTCTATTTATAAAAGCCGTGGTTAACAAAAATAGGTATTTTTTTTACCATTCTGAAATAACAGGTCAAAAAATGTCAGATGCATCCATGCTTTGCGATTACTATCACATCGGCCTAGGTGACATTTTAAAGCGAAGTTCGCCCAAATTGACGAATCATATCTCCAATTCTACATTAGCTGTGGACTTCCTACTACGGGTAAGAATCAGAAGTTATTTTACCACATGCGAACAAATATGTACCTAGTATCAAAGCGCTCATATGAAAAATGAAAAAAAATATAATTTAAAATGAAATCAAACATGTTGAAGTGTTTAAACAACGAACACATTTTTTCATTTACAATTCAAATTGAATCTACCCGTTCAAAGCATACAATTAACAAATACCTGCATAACAAATAAAGAAAACTCAAAAGAGTAAAGGAAATAATTATGTGGGCGAACGGCCGGGGTGAACGACCGCTTGCCTTCAACGGGATTCATATTTGTTGGTGACATGTAATTATGTTGTCCCCGATAATTCTTTTTGAGAAGACATTGAATATCCAGTTGTTTGACTAAAAAAGTTTGCCTTTGGCAGAGTTACCCTTGGCTCATTTCAATATAATTTTTCAACTCACATAAGAAGGTCGTATAATAGAAATATGGCTATACTCTTTTGTGAAACTATTCCATAATTTAGTGTACATTAGTATTTCCTTTTTTTCTTACCGATACTATCGTCATGTCAACGCAGCGAATGTTTCAAGTGGTCTATCGTTTTGAGCTTATCGGCTAGTATCTTCATATAGACCCACAAAAGAGTCAAGCGGTATTAAATCGTACGATCTTAGAGGCCAATTCATGAATCCGAATCGTGAAATTAGGCGGTTACTAAATATTTTCTTAAATAAATTAATTGTAGCACGAGCTGTGTGACATGTTGCGCTGTCTTGATGAAACCACAACTCCTGCACATCATGGTTGTTCAATCTATGAACAAAAAAGTCAGTAATCATCGCTCCGTAGCGGTCACCATTGATTGTAACGTTCTGGCCAGGATTGTTTTTAAATAAGTATGGACCAATTCCACCAGCTATTAAAGCACACCACACAGATTTTTTATTTTTTTTCTGGATATAAAGGTACCTAAACACACACGTGAGGATTATCATTACTCCAAAAACGCCAGTTTTTTTTATTGATGTATCCACTCAATGTAAAGTGAGCTTCATCGTTTAACAAAATTTGCTTATGAAAATCGGAATCGACGGCAATCTGATTTTGGACGTATTCACCGAATCTACTCTACTCGGTGATCGTGAGGCTTTGATTCTTGCACGCAAACAAAGATCTTTCCACAAAATCTTCTGTAAAGTGGATTGACACATATCCAATTCTTCTGCACAATAGCGGATGTCTATCCGCTGATTTGGAACTTCCTCTACGCTACACTCTACAGCAGTACTGACTTCTTCTGTACGCGCTGAACGACGTCTCTGTGGATGCGTATTATTCTTTACAGTAAACTAGATGCAAAAAGGTTCCATAGTTAATCGAATTAATTGCCCTGGGGGCGATCATGTTGAGCGTAAAATAGATGCAATGCGTGATACGTATTTTGAAAATAAGCTTTTACAATTTGGAAGCTTTGTTCAGGCGTCAGTCTAAACATGTTGAAATGCCAAATCAAACTAAACATAAATCTCTTGACAACAACTGAAAAAATGGCCTCCGTTCATAAAGGGTTATAAACTTAGAGATCTATAATTAAAAACAAACATGCTTTTTGTATAGAATTATCTATGCTATAGTCTTTATTGTGTATACTTGTAACAAACATTTTACCAACTTTTGTCACACCATTTGACCCAAACTTCTATGAACCATCGGCTAATATAACAAACTTAAGCGCCTGTGAATGTTATGCCATCCTTTATTTTAGTATATCATTCTTTTACGCAAAAACTACAAATAAGATTTTGTCGATTTGTGAAAGAATTTAGTTTTCTAAAAATATGTACATATACGAAAAAAACATCACCTGAGAAGATTGAAAATAAATTGTTTAGTAGACGACATAATATCTTCGCCCTGGTCAAATACTGTTGATCCCGTTACGTTGTGAATTTTCATTTGTATTGTTTATATATATTGACAATTTAGATGAACTGTATGTGAAGTAATATTGTAAAAAAATATATTAAAAGATTAATACTGTTTAAATAGCACTAAAACTATTTTCTTTTCATAAAATATGTATGTGTGCCTCAAGAAAAATACGAAAAAATCATTAGTGGAATTGGTCAAGCCTTTCTCGAGTTTTGCGATTAGCAACATTTATTTTTATTTATATAGATAGATAGTGTTACTAATAGATAAAAAGCTGATGAAGGCCGGTAAGATATTGTTTGTTTTTAATCACCACGCCAACGGCGAAGTATAAAATATAGACGTTGCATTTGTAAGCTCGAGAAATTGTTTTAGGAAGACTTAAATCGTTTCACACTCGTCTAGAAAAATAGAGGGGAAGTTTCAATTTACGCGGCGGCGAGTTGTTTTATTGGCGAATCGACCTCGGTGCTACGTTATTATGTCGAAGAAGTACTTCAATATTACTCGGTTAAGTCTCAAGGATCATTAGAGAGGTCATAATGCTTCTATTGTAGAGGATTGTTAGTGTTTTGTTTAGTAAGGGGCCGTTTGTTTATCTTGCTAGTGGTCGTAAAAGGATATCACTGTTCGTGACTTTTATTGGAAACCTAAGGATAGTAATCATTGCTTCAGTAAGCACAATTATTGTAAGATTAATTATCATTATTTTAGCCGTCTTGCGCTGCGCTTGCCGGTACGTGGTCTCCATTTCAGAACCTTATGACTCCATCGGCCATCGGTTCTGCGTACCAAATGCTCTGCCCACTGCCACTTCAACTAACTAGTCCGCTGGGCAATGTCGGTAACCTTGGCTCTGTTACGAATCTCGTCATTTCTGATTCGATCGCGCAAAGACACTCCGAGCATTGCCCGTTGAGCTAATTTTAGTTGGCCAATAAGGCTAATGGTAAATGACCACGTTTCGCTGCCATAGGTTTCGCTGGTAACACACATTGGCCGAAAACTTTCTATTTGAGGCACTGAGGTATGTCGGACGAGAAGATGTTTCTCAGTTTTCCAAACGCTGAGTCGGATTCAGCGACTGATCTCTTTCTTGAAGTTGGACTTACCTAATTGCCTTCTCCCGCAAGATGAACAGACGATCTGACTAAAACCGCAGAATCGCGCTGGACTCAGGCCACATACAGCCGGCCTTTTTGGAGATTACTTGGGGAGGCCTATGTCCAGCAGTGTAGGTCTTATGGCTGATATGATGATGATGATTTCAGCCGTGGGAGGTCCACTGGTTGGCATACGCTGTGCATTCGAACTACACTATTATGGCCGTGGGTTGCCAGCAGAGTAGAATAGTACCTCTCTATGCATCAGGTGTTGTAAGAGGCAACTGTGTTACCTGCACCGATAGGTGGCGGTATATTCATCTCGAATAGCGAACAATAAACGCACACAATAACACGCGAAACGTACAAAATTATGAGAACCAGTTAACTCTCTGTTATTGATTTCAAACACAAAGCACGCAGAAGGCATCTCAAACATTCACCAAGACACTAGAAAGTTTCTAAAAAGTTCTGTTCGAAACATCATTGAACCCATAGAAGAGTAGTAGGGATAAATGGGAATTTCACGATATAAAACGGTTTATGAAATTTCATTACTGTAGCGACACAAATTCGTAGACAAATCTGCAGCAACGTTACAGCGGCCGCGAGCGCCTCCACGCGCGGCGCCGGCTGACATAAAAGTTCCGGCTCGTTTCCTACTCTCGCAGGGTTGCCTGCTACATAAACACCCGCCTTTTATTTAAATTTTCTATTAGAAAGTTGTTAACTTAGTTTTATCTAAATATAAGGTAATTTTTACTCCTATTATGCGTGTTTTATCGATTTATAGCTGTGAGGTATCAACAGAGCAGAATATTACTCCTAGTATCAGTAGATGGAAAAGGTGACTCAGGTACCGGAATCGATAGATAGTGGTACATATAGTGTACGTATCCGAAACCGCGTAGTTCAAATGCAGGAATGGTGGCAGCAATCCGTTGCAAAGTTTTGCAATTACCACCTTGATTTCTCAGAGCAGCAATTATAGGTAACATTCTCCCTTTCTTGGGGAAGCCTCCGTTTGACATTGGACTTCCAGCGGCTGATGTAAGGAAGATTGATTTATTTACACTATTTGGATTAAAAAAAGAACTTAAAGCAGTTACTTATGCGCGCGATCATTAACCTTAAAAACTTTCATAATATGTTAGGGAATGTTTTCTATTTCCGTAGCGCGTCGACTTGAGAAATAGAATAGTTTTTTACTTTAATTTACATTCGTAAAAGGTGTTTTTATTGCAAATTATTTTTTAATAGGATGACAATAAACTATGTGACAGGAAAGCGTTTGTTTAGCAGGTAATTTGTAATATAGAAACAAAACTTATAATTTTAATGTGTCAATTAACGGCTATTGTTCTACCTGCATTAGATTTATCGTGCAGATTTCTATCATATAACTATAACTAAACCGACAAACAAATGGAATAGTAGGTAATATCAATCACAACCTTCTTACATCTTCCTTATTTGTTTGATAGAAACGAATACATTAGAGTTTGCTGTTATTTGTTATTTCTGTAGGCATTACAAGGTAAGGTTTAAACTATCAAATACCAACGCACATACATACACATATACATACATCACGCCTTTGTTCCATCGAGGTAGTCAGAGACTATGGATCTCCACTTGTTACGATCTTGGCATACCTCTCTCGCTTTTACTCGCATTAGTCCTTTTCCTCAACGTTAATTTATTATTGGTACTTCTGACCTGGCCGTTCTTTAATAACCCTTCTACCTGGTTAAGATATGTTTGTCTCACTCTATGTACATGTGCCGTCATTCTAATTTCTACATGTTCCAACCATCTTAATATTCCTTTATCTCATGTTGTCACAATATTATTTTTTACACCACATCGATCTCTTTTTACACAATTGTTTAATCTATCTCTCAAACTCAAAATAAACATAATTCGAAGTGCTCTTATTTCAACAGCAATTATTCTACTCGCGTGCTTATTCTGCTACATCCAGAACATCAATGTAAAATATAAATATTCTATTCAAGACCTAGAAGTCACTGTAGTGACATGACATGAATCTAATTATCAGAATTATACCACCCACACATATTATTAAACATAAACGACATTATCCGGGTAAGTCTGCCTTTACTTTAGAATCAATATAAAAATCTTAGGTTAAGTTAGGTTTTCTAAGGAAGAAATAATAATTTTGGTTTTTTATCTATACCATATATTAGTAGACAGAGCAGAAAGTTGAAAATATTATTGAAGTCATGTTACTAAGTTAATGAAATAAACCTTTTTTTTATCTCCATACACAAAGCAAGTATTTTGTATCGATATTAAATTTGAAATGGATTAGTTGATTATTCTAAATCTTTCAATCACTTAAAGCCTCGGACAACGTACCAGGAAGTACCCCAGGGGACACGTCCGTATTAGAAGCGAATTTAATCAGAAAAAGTACCCCAGAGTAGAAATTATAGACATGACTCAAAAGGATTTTACTTGTCACAAACAAACGATAAAAAATTTATGGTTTAATGGTTAAGCCGTAATGAACAGTACGGTACATGACAACTGACATCGAAGCCACATTGTAGCAAATTGGTGAATTGTTAATTATTTGTCACCCACTAATTAGGTTTAGGGATTCGCAAATGAAGACCATCATAAAGTTATTAATTATTTTGGTTACAAGCTATATGTGCATGGGTTCATGAGAAATTTTAATAATTAAATTGATGAACCTGATGGTGCAGATAGTAGATCCTAGCACACTTCACCACTGTTCGTGGGTTTGAACCCCTCCTAAGACAAACATTTATATGACAATATTTGTAATTTTTCTGTGTCTGGGTGTTAAAAATATGTATTTAAGTAGTACATTTGTGTTACCTCTATTGTCTGATGTCCGTAACATAAAAATTTTGGTCAGTCAGACCAATAAATGAGATATTGTGTACTTAATTTTGCTGAAGTATATTATTAAGATGACCTTTATATGGCAGCCCTAGATGAGGAGGCGCTAGTGCGAGGTGTTGGCGATTCGTGCGTGTTCACCGTTCGTGACCGGTGCGGAAATGATTGTTGGTAGTTCGGGGCGGCGGGAACCAGAGGGGATAGAAAAAATATATTGAATTTTTTTAGAAAACTATATTGCACTTTTATTCTGATATTTATAGAAAAATGGGAAATGTATTTTTTCAAAAATCGGTTTTACATCATACATCTGTACTATAACTTAATTGCAAGAATGTGAGGTGCATTGGCTAACCCTTATTGCAAAGTAATGATGGTATAGGCTGATGTATTGCATAAAGCAAAATAATACTTCTTTGTGCTGATATTCTGCTAATCTGAAAAAATGGATCACGAGTTCTTAAAAATGGATTTATTTTATTGTTATTTAGTACTAGCTGTGCCCGCGACTTCGTCCGCGTGGAATAGTTTTTTGGGTTGGAATGTCACGTTTATTTATATCGAATCAATGGCCTGAAAAATAATTTTTAAGTTTCTAGCTCTAAAAATAGCGATCCATGCAATCAACTTTTCATCCCCCCTTGCAACCCCTTACAACCCTTATTTCGAGTTCAAAAATAGCCTATGTCCTTTCTTAAGGTCTAAAGATTGTCTATGCCAGATTTCATCAAAATCGGTTGAGAGGTTTAACCGGGAAAGCGTAACAGACAGACAAACAGACAGACAGACAGACAGACAGACAGACAGACAGACAGACAGACAGACAGACAGACAGAGTTACTTTCGCATTTATAATATTATAGTAGGGATGACAGGACCAATCTTGAGTTCGATCCTCACCCAGGAAATATATTTATATGATTATATTTGTGTTTTTCCTGTAATTAGGTGTTAAAAATACGCATTTAAATATTATATTTGTGATTCCTCTGATGTACATACATCAGAGGAATCACAAATATAATAATAACACAAATGTTTTAAGCAACTTTCCATGGAGTCAGGTCAATATATGAGATGTTGTGGGATTATATTTTATTATTATTCTAAAAACATCAATTTTAGCTAATTTCAATTCCGCATTTGTACGCACGGCATCACTGGCTGTGCAGAATGCAAATTCAATACTGCAACGTTCATAATGTACCGGCTTAATAAAAAAGAAACTCATTGTTTGCGTTTTAAAACATTCAGCACTCTGCTCTTTTGAAATCTAAAATATTATAGATATACTGTTGCAAACGTTTCAAAAACAATGTGAAAATATTATCACTAAAATGTTCTGTACACGATTGTATGACGTTCGTTGACTTTGTACAAGTCTCTGTGTTCTCTCAATGGTATCTCACTTAGGCTTTGAGTTTAGCCTTCAACGACTAACTACCTTTCGATGAGATATTAAAATTTAATTGGGTTTTGACAACCTGCTTTTTAAACGCTTACTGGGTTTTCAGAAATAATAATATTTAAGTGCTCTCAAAAAATAAATTTACTGTATACAGCCTCCTTAATATTCCAAAGGTCCGACAAGTCCACTGCCTGACCTCCCAAAGAAAGTGGTAATTTTACCCAAAATTGCCGCGGCAAGCGTATTGTCAATTACAGAGCTCGGCTGTATCGATGTGGATGCTGCTGTCTTTCCACGCCCTCTGCATTCGAACTATCGGATGGATATACCACAATTTGTTGGTTCTTCAACCTTAGCCGCCTCTTGTGGTATCTCCATGTGACAAAGTTTAGCTCAAATCCAACGTGGCGGGGTGGACAGCAATATGTCTATCTGTGATTGTCACCTGTTACAAGCGAGACAATTGATGGCACTGTGAACATCTTACGGCTGATGGCAAAGGTATTATACCTCGGAAGATAGTAACAATGAATGTCATCTACAATACTAACATGCAAAATGTAATACCAACTGACTATGCTGTAGGGTACCAGCAGATAATATAGTACCGTTCTCTGTACTAAATGTAGCAAGAGGCGACTGCCTAGAGCCAACAGGTGGCGGTATTTCCATCCGAAACAAATCATACAATTGCTAGGTATGGGCAGCAACATACCTGTCACATTTCTACGCTCTGATGGAGCACCAACTACTGAGTAATGGGCTAGATAAGCCCAGCGTGGCAATTGTGGGCAAAAATCCCCCCTTATTGAGAATACCTGTATCCGACATGGACCTAACTTTTTTTTATTAGAGTATGTAGTAAGCGTCACTGCAGCCTATAGACGCTCGTAACGTCACAAGGATTACTAACGCGTCGTTAGCCCTGTGACTTGAAGAAATTATGCCATATTACCCAATACATTCACTGCGTCTCTCACCCATCAGACCAGAACACACAAAATGCGAACATTGCTGTTTGGCGATAGAAATAGGTGAAAGTGAGGTACCAATGCAGACGACCGTTTGTTTGAGGTCCACCTCACTTCGTAAAATGTCGCTTAAAATACATATGTTATGAACATTAGACAACAGGCAAATCACAAATATAAAACTTAAAAACATATATTTAACACCCAGATACATAACATACACAAACACCATCATATAAATATTTCTCCTGAATGGGGATCGAACCCACGACCTTTGGTGCATAATATAGGATCACTACCATAGGGTCCGACAATTATTATATCTTGAATATAAATAGGTATTTATAAAAAAATATATAATTAAATATATTTAAACCCCAAAATTATTAATAATAATAATTAAATAAAAATAAATGTTGCAAACATTCAGACACGAAGTAAAGAAATAGATTGAAAATAATAAACCAATCTCCTACGCTGTTACTTAGAAAAAGTAATTAGCGGACTGTTGATTCGCTAGTCTATGGCGTAGTGGGGGCGCCCCCTCAGACCGATAGTCATTAATTGAATAGTGCGGATTGTTGTCATTAGATTGCATGTTTTGATTCATCGTCCAAATGGGTCCGTTGTTTCGTCACGAGCTTAACGATCGTTGTAATACATACAAAACGCTTGCGTCGTGAACGTGTCAATTATGTTTTGACAGTAGTTGGATACTGTTTGTGTTTACTTGTTATCTGTTCCTTTTAGACAAGAATATAGTGTTTTGAGTTTTTATTAATTAACTCACCCGCCTCGGCTTCGCATGGATATTTTACAAAAATTTCAAGGAATTTTGACGCACTGACTTACAGCATATTTTTTGTGTCGAGTTACTCAAAATTTTATTTGTATTAATTAATTTTTTATCATTGCTTTTTTAATTGTTTATTTTATTTTTATCTGTAGTATAAATACTTTCAAACCCTTTTTTTCATCATCCAATTAATTCAGTGAATTTATTTAAAAAAATGTTTTTAAGAGCATCAATCTCAAGGTTTATCGAAATCATTGCTAATTTATATTTTTTTCTCACTGATTTGTCTTTATATCCTTTAAAGGATAACACTTTTTTAGTGTGCGTCTATTTTGAATTTGAACTGTCAAAAACTTCACGTTTTTGTCATTAACGGTTACGCCTATTTATGTGTCTATCTATATATGTCAATCTAATCCTTATATATATATTTATGTGTAGCTGAGTAAATGTACGGCATGCCTCATATGCGAAGAGATGCGATTTATACACATATTTCATACATTCTAACTGCAAAATAATAATCCAATTATCCATAGAGGTATTTTAGTATGATATTGATAAATTAACAAAACACATGCCACACATTGCCATGTGTAGCCGGCAGAGTAGAATAGTACCTCCATCTGCAGATGGTGTCGTAAGATACAACTGAGGTACCAAAACCAACAAACGGCGGCATACTTTTATCGGCGTAGGACAAATGCAATAAGGCGGGGATGAGCAGCATTATCGTCGCAAAGTTACTACACCTCCCAAGCTCGGCAATTACTAGGTAAATCTTCAAAAAGATTATAAATTATTTGGAGAAGCTTATGTCCGGTGGTGGACATCATGGGGATGATAAGACAATTTCATACATTTATTTATTATTGTCCAACTAAAGACAATACATTGACAATAAATAAGCCGACAGTGACGTGGCTAAGTACAAAACATCGATTGTTATGACGCCTTGACCGCTACTGAAATAATCCATCAACTGAGTACCTACAAAGGATTTGTTTGTGCATTACTTGGTATAATTTACCTTACTAACGTTTCTTACCTCACTATTCCACATTTTTTACCGCTTCACTTAGTTCTAGTCCTTAGTCTTTGCCTTAGTCGCCACGAAGACAACTGGTACAGGGGAAGTACAGGGATGTGTCTTAATACATTTTTATAATTCAATTTTTGATAAGCCATGTAATGTTCAGACAGCGTAATAGTAAATAGTGAGAAAAAGCCAGTGAAATTACTGGGTAATATGATATTATGTCACATTACCCAGTAACTTCACTACCTGCCAACTTTTCAAGTTGGCTACGCACTTGTGATAATACAAACGTCTACAGGCTGCAGTGACGCTTACTATCACGCGGACTGTTTGCTTGTTTGTCGAACATGTGTAATAAAAATTACATCCTTGCCATGAGGCTTCGATACTTTAGGGATGTGAGATTTTTATTCAGCAGTCATATGGCTAATATAATAATTATGATTTGTTTTACTTATAGAGTCATCCTCATATCAGCGATAGAAAGTCCACTGTTGGACAAAAACCTCCTCAAGATAGAAGATTATTATATATTATATATTGAGAGAGAGGTAAGCATTTAACAAAAATTTTATATCAATAAGCAACACAAGTTTTTTTTTCTCTTGCGCGAAATACCGTGGGCACGATACGTCGGTATCGTGCCCACGGGTATCAGGACAAATATTTTTATTTTTTCAGTGTCATACGTGATTCGTATACATTGAACTGACTGGTCAATGTATGGGATGTGTGAATTTATTTCTTACTAGCACTGCCCGCGACTTTGTACGCATGAAATAGTAGTTAAAGGGGGTAAACTAACCTTCCTCGTTAAATAGAGTATCCAACACTGATAGAATATTTGAAATCATACCAGCGGTTCCTGAGATTAGAACAATCAAACATACAAACATATAAACTCTTGGGCTCAACAATATTAGTGTAGATTCTAAATCGTTCACGGCGTATATTCAAATTGCAAACTCTGCACAAACGTTCATTAAATATAAATCGGGTCAATAAAAAGGGTAAATGTACATTAGCCTCGCGAAACGTTGCCGAAAAATTTTGCGTCAGAATATAAATGCTAACACTCTTTGTCCATAATTAAACGGGGCAGGTGAAAGTGTTTTAATTAGTTGCGGAACAAAAATTTCACTTATTCACGACGAAAGTGGCGCCATTAAATAAAAATTACAAGCTCCGCGCCGAACGATTACGTATTTAATGGTTCCACTCCACTTTGCCTAAGTTTGCTGCTGGAGGGATGGCGCTTCAATATATTTTGGGAACAAGTACATTTTCTTTTATCAACACGCTTCCTCTCATAATAATAACAATAATAAATTTCTATAACATCTCATACATTGAACTGAATCCGTAATAAGTCGCTTAAATCACTTGTTAGTACATTACGGATGTCGAACAACAGAGGAATCACAAATTTACAACTTAGATACATATTTTTAATACGCACACACAAAACAAAACAAATGTCATTTTATAAATATTTTTCCTGGGTTGGGCTTGAACCCACGACCTTTAGCGGATAAGACAGGATCACTACCCTCTGCTCCATTGATTACAAGAATCATGAAAGAATGATTCGCAAGGATTTACATTAACATGACATGACAACATACAGTCTGCTTATATATGTTTGTCGACCTGGTCTTACAAAAAAAGGATGATTTTAAATTTAAGGGCAAATAAGTAGTGATATAAAGAGGTTGGCACGCCTACAACAGCTGGCGCGCTAATGTTAAATATTTTAAGCCTCAAATTGGTGATTTAATGAACTTGATCCAACTAAATATCTATGTACATAAAAGGAAAAGCTGACTAACTAGCATATTAACGCAGGGCCTAAAACATGAGGTCAGTCAGTAATAACAGTGTTACATAGCCCACTTATCGAGAAAGGTTATATGAGCTTTATAACATCACGCTAGGATCAATAACAGCTGAGCATAAATGATGCTAGGTTAGTTCTACAACGTTACGAGGGTGAAACCGCGGGGCATTGCTAGTCGTTTATATAACATAAATTCATTGCGAGCGGTAATACAAAGTTTTTTTTTGGTACTTGAGCGTTAAAAGGTTGTGCAAAATCACGTTAAAGCCGTTTTTCAGGTTAATCAAGCTTACTATATATATAAAGATATTTTTTGTATATTCTATGTTACAGCACATTTATTGAAGGCCCGTGACTGAATTATTTATTTTTTAAATTTGGCATAGAACTCAAAAAATGTTTTGTCATCCCAGGAGAGTAACTGTTAGATCATCCGCATTTTAAAATCATTTTGTTGTGCTTTTTTTTAATTTTTTTGATTTATCGAATATTACATTATTAATTAATAAACATTAAATTTTACTCTGAAGGTGTTTTTATTGAAATTACTTCGATTTTTACTTCAAATATACCGTGAAAACTTTTCTAGAATCAATTTAAAATAGTAAGCGTTTTACAAGTCCAAAATGTCCACAAGACTCTGTAGGTCTTGAAATAGACACCACACAAGATCTCATACGTTGACCTGACTCCGAGAAAAGTTTCTCAAAGCACTTGTGATACAGACAAATATTCTACTTAAATACATATATTTAACACCCATAAATAATATCTAAAAAATACTTCTTAAGGACCCCGTATCAATGAATTTCTATTGTGTATAGTCGTACAAACTTTTTGCTACAAATGTTTTCGAACCACCATAGCACCATTGTATTTATAACAATATTCCCCATGAGATAAACAGCGTTTAACAGGACCTCCTCAGGCGGTCTCTTAACTTACAAGGTTACACGGCTTAAATATAAACAGAAATATACTAAAAGGCTTTAGTTATTCCCATCGACCCTAACCCTTAGATTAAGGGTTCGTTACGATTCTTTTGAACAATTTATGAAACCACCCAATCAATTACGTTCGAATCCTAATTGCTGGAGGCGTTGCGAAACGGTCGCCGGCCGAGCCTCCCGTCATTAATAATTGTTACGTTTTTGTTTAATATCCAATATTTTATAACTTTATCTAAATATCATTATAACGACATTCTGGCTGTGTAGTACCGGCAGATCAGAATAGTAACTCCCTGCGCCAGGTGTCGTAAGATGCGACTAGGGTGCAAGAACTGACAGATTGCTGGCTCAAATGAAACAGGACGGGTATGTGCATCAGCATTCTTGTCGGGGAGCTACGCTCTGCGTTTGCCACCACGGTAATTACTCAGCACAGTAATTTTGGGCAAATTTTCTTGGGGAGGCTTATGGAGGCTTGGAAAGGGAGCAGTGAACATTTTACGGCTGCTATAATGATTCATGTCATTACTTATAAACACTTTTATTTTATTTTGTTATATAGATTAGGTCTACAGCTTTTGTGCACAAACATAAAATAGAAAAAATAAAATCTAACTGAAACCTTAAACCAACATCCAGAGCATTACAACTTCATAACGTTTTCTTTAACTTTACTTCTCAGAAGTATAACAAATGGAAATTCAGCGTCACTCTCCAAGTATGGCGGCGGCGCCACTCGATATGTACATTTAAAGACGAGGCATTCTAAAAGAAGTTCAAACAGAAAACACGAAAGAAAAACGAAAGGAACTCAAAAGTATTCCATTATTAGATATTGCGTTTACGCTACAAATATTAAGAACTTTCCGAATTACGTACATTAAAAGTCAGTTTGGAGTAAACTGAAGTGAACAAGTATTTGCCTCTCCCGTCCTGAAGCCGAACTTTGATGGTCCGATCCAGATTTTTCATCTCCCATCTTATTTGAAATTATAATTTGCCGCGAAGGAATCAAATCAAAATTCCATTTGGAGTTGCCGTTTCAATATTTGTTTGTAGCACAGCTGTTCGTTACGTTGATGGCTGACCGCTTGTTACGGCGATTTTTATCGCCACAATACTTTGCATTAATATCCATACATACATACACAAACTCGCGTCTCGTTCCCAAATGGGTTAGGACAACTAAACGTTTGGTACTTTATAGGCTTTTGCGTTGTGATTGACTGATATTTGAGTAATGTATGAGACCGGGTTCTTTAGTTTTTGTAAAAAAGATTAAAGTGCATTAAAAAGTTAATTAAAATAATAAATAAGTATGCTACATTTTTGTCACATAATGCTAAAATTGGGAGTACAACAAACATTGTGATGTAAGCAGCAAACTTACAAGATATTAGCCTTGGGGAAAAAACGCCTGCAACATCTGTATCAATTATTTATAAACAATCTCTGAGCTGACTAAATTACGTCATCAAACAAGATTCAGCTCGGTCCATCGGGATTAGAACTGTGAGAAAGTTGAGGTGTAAATTTCTTTATGAACTCAACTTGGTTTACTCCAACTTAGACTTTAGAGCCGACTAGACTCAACTCAAACGATGTACAAGAACAAATATTTTATAACCTTTTAATCTCCAAGAGTTAACAGATTTAGGGCAAAGATACATAACGACTTGTATTTAGCTGATTACTTAAAAGCTAGATCTAATTTAACGAACAAATTAAAGTAACTGCAAAGTGACTGTCAAACTTTCACTTCATTTAAAAAGGATCTTGATGGTATAAAAACACTTATTAGAAACCTAGAAAGAATAAAACGTGTAAAATTAGTCTGAGATAACAATGAAAAGAGTATTGAGAACAAATGGAAAACTTAATGCAAACAGCAGGAACATTTTAATTCCTCCTTCCTTGAATCCCGGCGTATTGAGTTTGCGACGAATTAACAGTTCAGCCGGCGGCCATTCCGTGGAAAATGCAAATGCGAAATTGCCGTCTTTGTACTTTTAAGGGAATAATGGGGACGGGATATTCTTAAACGCTCACCAAACAAAATGTTAGATAACTGTCGGGATACTAGATAAAATGTTTTATTACTCATTAATAATGTATATAAAGCCGTGAGGTACCGGCAGAGTAGAATAGTACATCCACTGAACCAGGCGTCGTAAGAGGAGAGGCCTATGTCCAGCAGTGGACTTTTGATGGTCTGATGATGATATATACATAATATATTATAATGTGCGTAAATATATATATATATATATATATATATATATATATATATAGTGTCAATATACGCACATTATATGTATGAGTATGTATATATATATGTATGTATGTTTTTATTCTTGAACATCTCATACATTGATACCTGACTACGAGATATGTCCCTTAAAGCAATTATGTTACAGACGATAGGCATCAGAGGAATCACAAATATAATACTTTAAACCATATTTTACAATATAGTATTGTAAATTTAATATAACTTGGTAGAATTCACACAATAGGCCGTCCGCATTGGTACCTCACTCTCACCTATTTCTACTGCCAAATAGCAGTGTTTGCATTACTGTTTTCCGGTCTGCAAGATGAGAGAGGCAATGAATTTACTGGTTAATGTGGCATAATACCCTGAAGTCACAAGGATAATAACGTGTATCCTTGTGGTATTACGAGCGTCTATAGGCTGTGGTGACGCTTACTATCACGCCGACTTTATGCTTGTTTATTGTCCTGGTCTAATAAAAAAAACATATCTCTAACACCCAGATAAAGAAAAAATATTGAATATTATATTTGTCCTGGGTGGGGATCAAACCGAACTTTTGACGCACAAGTTAGATTTAATGCTATCGCGCTCGTCATATTTTAAATTACCGGTAATTCTTTTTTCCCTATCAACCGTTGAGGCTCTCTAGAAATGTTGAATAGCTGATCTCAAGCTCACGCATAGAGCCATTACATGAGGGCATTTAAATTATCACTTAAGGTAGGGTCTGTTATTGTATGAAAATAGAAGTTCGCATATTATATAAAAGTTTTTGTGTGAAATCACCGTGTGGCAAAATCTTCTTATTGATTTATTGTTAATTCTTATTCTAACTGTTATTTGTATAGCAAACGTTTTTAAAATTATTATAGTATCCTCAAAGTGTGATACCTCATAGTAATGGTGGAAATGGCGAAAGAGAAAATATCGGAAGAGAAAAGTGGATAAAATTTTAAGCAATATTTTTAATACAAACACTTGCGTCAACTCAAACACTCAAACCTAAGTTTAAATATCAATTAGCGGTACTGTTAATAACTTACTCAATTGCCAATAATAATTAATGTTTGTGGTCTCTACTCAATAATTATCAGTTCATTTGTTAAGTTAAAATTCACAACAAAACTAGTAAAACGGTAGACTAGTTCAAGGTGGACGTGATGAAATTACCTAGGTGTAAGATGACTTTTATGATCCCTTGGGTCATCAGGGTCGCCTGTATTATATATAAATATGCTTCACTTCCTTATTGGAGATATTAAAGTTATAATGATTACTTATTTTGTTATTATCTTATTAGTGATTTAAAAATGCTTACTTGATAGAATATCTTTTAACTTTCACTTTCTCTACTTATCGCTTACAGTGCCTCCTCTCGTTTCCAGTATCGCAAGAATAAAATGAGTAAACTATCAGATGGCTGCATATTCTTCTGATACCACGTAGCTGCAGCATAGCAGTTGAACAGCAGCATTCCATCCCACTTGCCTACGGAGGTATTAAATGATGAAATTGTTATATCCAACATAGGGCTAAACATTATCTGAAAGTTCTTGTGGTTCGTCATGATCAGCCATTAGTATTCCACTGTTGGACATAGGCCTGCCCAAGAAAGGCGGAGTTTTGATAATTATTGCCGCGCTGGGTAAGCGTGTTGGCAAACGAGTGCAGCTGTATGTACTACCTGGTACATGGGGAGGTACTATTCTACTCTGTCGGTACCTAACGGCGTTGTTACGGCCTACTTTTCGTGGTTACGGCAATGTAAACTTTACCTTAGACAACATCGCAGGTTAAATAACAACAGATGTCTATGATGTTTTCTGATTGCTCCCAACAAATGTGGCTCGAACATGTAAGCACAAAGGTATCGCTTTGAAGGTATCAATGGACCGGCCGAGGTGACCCGCCCACGCGCCCTTATCCGGCGGCCGGCTCGAAGAGGATTTAACCTTTTATCTCGATTTATTGTTTGCCCATTTAATGGAGCCATGTCTGGTAGCAGTACACGTCGAATGTCTTTTGTATTTATGATCTCGATCGGGATGTGTGTAACTGGCTAAGCCAAATAACAATTTGTTTAAGTGTTCTCTGAAAGCGCTTAATAGTAATTATATTTCACCATTTTATATAACGCAATTTGCCAGAACATACTTGAAAGCCGTGAGGTATCGGCAGATTAGAATACTACCTCCGCATGTACTAGATGTTGTAAGAGGTGACTAAGGTACCAAAACCGACAGATAGCGGTGTATCCTTCCAGAACAGTGTAGCTTAAATGCACAAGGCGGCGCAACTTTCGCAATGCATCCCTATTGCGAAAGCTGCGCTCTGTGATTGTTCAGCGCGGCAATTATGGGCTGAATTCCCCCTTTCTTGTGGGGCTAATGTTCAGCAGTAGACTTCCAATAGCTGATTTCATGATGATGAAGCTTCCGATGATACTTCAGTTTTTCAATCAATCATGGATTGATCAGATCAAAGACATTTAGACGTTTTATACATATCTAGAATCAGATTGAAAGTAAATTGGTAAAAACCAAGAAGAGATTATTCTATGTTTATAATTTTATAAATAAATTGCTTAAGGCACTTGTGTTACAGACATCAGAAAATAGAGAGATCGCAAATACTTTTAAACACCGATTTCATGACCCTTAGCGCATAAGATAAGACCACTCGCTTTTGTTGAACAGTGCGCATGTGGGCACGAAACGGTACACGCAATCTCGTACCAACAACACTTGGTAATTTTCTAAGTTAATTTTTATTCCACCAACATAAACAGCAAAATGTCCCGTATATCTGATAACGAATAAATAAATCTGGTCAACTAAAATAAACATTAGTACGTAACTCGTGCACCCGAGCGACTGACGGAGTCGACCGGGTAGTCCCGGTTTATCCCGATTTATCGTCTGTCCCCTAATGGGCTGCCCCACTGGATTATATATTTGGGCAGTTGCTGGGCGCCCGGCTCTTATCCCTACTTGTTAACTTGCTCCACACAATATCTTAGGAAACGAAACCGAATAGATTGAATGGCGCAACATTTTTTGAATTGATTTCATTAACCTATAGTGGTCGTAGGTCGAAGCTTACGCAGAAGTAGTCCTTATGCGTAAAAGTTTGTTTTATCGGAAGCCCTTTATGTGTATAGGATTGATATGTTCCACCATTTCTAATAAAGTGCATTTATGAAATAAAACTGTAACTCTTTGTAGTTTTTGCAAGTAAAAGCCATACTAAAATCTATCAAAACTATTTATATTTATAACAAATATAGTACAAAATCTTGTATTCATAAAGAATTTTACTACCCCTACCAAAATTACATTCTTGATGTCGTGAAGATCATTTACATGCCTCAGTAATTTTTACTTCATAAGAAATGTAAATAGAATTTATCAAAATATATTACATCTACAATGGATATAAATTGGTTGATTCATGTTGACTTGAGTGCTAAATAGACCTGAAACTACAGGATCGTGATATCGGTAGAGTGCATTTTGTAATTAGCTTTGTGAGTTAGCCCAACTATTTTTGCATTTCCTTTATATAAATATCTCAAGTAATAATGTTCACAATTAATTGTTGAAAATCTTATAATAATCAACTTCTGTAAGCAAATGTGTACTTATAATACAATATGTTAGTACAATTTATATGCACTTTTATACATTTATAAATGTAGTATGGTTATATTTAAAGCTGAGCTAACTATGTTACACTCGTACATTTGTATTGCTTTTGACAGAATATTATTGATTAAATTCCTTTTCCAGTGAGCAGTGATTGAAACAGCCCTTCGTCCCTTTTTTCATCTATACGCTGTTTTTCTTTTCACGCTTATCTCATTATCATCGGCCATTTGTAATATCTCAACTACACTGTAAATTGGTCACTCGCCTCAACACGTAGGCCAGATGTAAATAAGCGGGGCCTTAAAAGTGATGTGCACAGTAGAATAGCTTTACCAGGTGTCGTACCAGTGCCAACAGATGACGGAATATCCACCGGAAACAGCATAGATTAAAAGCAACATGGCAGGAATGGGCAACATCATTATCCTGTGCAATTGCCACCACGCCTGCCCTGTGTGGCAATAATGGAAAAAAAAATTACTGTGTCTGGCAGTGTACATTATTCAACTGCTATTCTGATCGCCAAATGTAACTAACTATTTTTTATCGAAAACCTTAGTCCATTTTTTGCCGTAAAGTACCGGATAAGTAGAAGATTACCTCTATCTGCACCAGGTTTTTTAAGAGGTGACTACGGTACCAGAAATTCTTTAACTGCTATTGTGACGAAGGTCTCCAAATGTAACTACCTATTATTTTTTGAAAACCTTAGTCCATTTTTTGCCGTAAAGTACCGGCTGAGTAGAAGAGTACCTCCATCTGCACCAGGTTTTTTAAGAGGTGACTACGGTACCAGAACCGATAGAAAGCGGTATATCCATCCAAGACAGTGTATCTCAAATGCATAGGGGTGGAATGGGCAGCATCATCTCCGTCGTGAAAGGTTCGCTTTACGATTGCCGACACGCTTGCCCTGGGCTACATTCATGGGCATTCCCCCTTTCTTTGCAGAATTCCCCCTTTCATGATGACGATAATGATTTAACAGTTATACGAAGAGACATACAAAGATGCAAATGCATAGTTTTAAATTAAAGTAAAAATGTAAACAAGCATAACAACAAAACATTTTAAAATACCTAAACTGATATTTGACATTTCCGAGCACGAAAAGGTAATACAATGCATCATATAGATAGCGAGGCTTAAATGGTAGTTTATGAGGTCACCGGACGAGCCGAGTTGGCAACAGACTCTAGTTTGGTAAAATATAAACATTTACGACAGACTGTCTCGCGCACACTAATGTTGGTTCTATGATTGATGGAGGCAATCACTTTTAAAGTAATGTCTTAATTGCTAGGTATATTTAATAGTGCAGGTTGACTGCCATCCTTATAAAACAATATCTTTGTACGGAAGTGTGATAGTATTAAACATTTTTTTATACCCCATATTGCAAAAATCATGCGGAAAACTTGATGGTAGGTGGTTCAGCATCATAATTACAGCCATTCGCAATCCACTGCTGGATATGGGCCTCCCCAAGAAACGGGGAATTCTGTATATGAAAACCAATCTTTAACTTTACCCTTGGCATTTGAACTATGCTGGCTCGGATGGATATACCGCCATCTGTCGGTTCTGGTACTTTAGTCGCCTCTTACGACACCTGGTGCAGATAGAGGTACTATTCTACTCCGCCGGTAGCTCACTGCACAGCCGGTCACCGCATCCAATGGACGTTTACAACACCCAGGCATTATTCACAAGTTGCAGACCCTTTAAAAACCTCTTTACTCCCTTTTTGAAGAACCTCCTATTAAAGACCTTCACAGGGAACTCATTCCACGAACTAAGCGTGCGCGGGAGGAAAATGCTACCGAAACTGTTGGGTACACGATATATATTAATATTCACTTTTACGTTTCTCTGCTATACGACTGCAAATTACCTAGTTGTAAGATTTCTCAACTTAATGCAGGTAGATTTAGTGTTAGTCTTAAAGTTTGACAGTAATAATTATACTTGATGACCAGCTCACTAACAAGTATCTCATGGACAATGACGTAAGTGAAAAACTTTCCTCTCGCATCTTAGGTCCCCGAAAACTTAACATTTTTTTATACACAGTGTTAGAAAGCTTTAACAAGGCAAACGTTCTTTTAATTTCTAGGTTGGTGAGTGGATAATCGACGCTGGGAACTTGACTGAGGTATCAATTAATAGAGCGACAACCATGTGACCTGATGATATTCAAATGAAGAACAATATAAGTATATTCAAGGGGTTTATATGAGACGGGCTCAATGGTGCAGATGTTATTGATCTTATATTAGGTTCAGAACAAACATTTATATAACAATATAAGTATTTATTATGTGCCAAGGTGTTAAAAATATGTATTTAAGTATTATATTTGTGGTTCTCCTCTCTCTGAACAATAAATATTATGTACTATGAGCTACGATGTTTTTAGATTGCTAGCAACAAATGGGGAACATGTACTAAGCACAAAGGTATCGCTTTAAACGATTCAATGGACCGGCCTAGATGACCCGCTTCATCTGCTGGTCGGATTTATTTTCAAAACAATTGGCTGGTGGTCTAGTAACGGACATAATTGGGAGTAATTTCGAAAACTTAAAATCAGCATATAAATCTACTAGGTTGAATAAACCTATAATAAACATTGTTTTTGCATATATTCAATGAAATATTGTAATTAGAAAAGATAATGTGAGAACTTAATTTGAAACAAAGTCTTAAAAGTCCGTTAAAGCTGAAATTAATGTCTTTCATTTAATGTTTATTATATCAGCAGTGGAACATCAAAGGGTTAGAACCGCATAAGCCTTCCAATATAGACGGAATTTAGCCTGTAATTCCTAAGCTAGACATGCGTTCTCAGCTCCTCACTTGCCTTTTACGATGCCTGGAACAGGAGGAGTTGAGATGAGAGGAGAGGTATGTAAATTCAATAACTACACATGACAATGTTTTTTTTGCGTTGGCTGAAATCTGTCTAAATGGATCATAGCGACCGGAAACTGTATTCGTATCGGGAGTAAGGGTCTCAAGTCTTCAACAAGTCTGAGAGTGTAGCTATCGTGAAGCGCCCCGCTCGATTACTGCAAGTTCCGATACGTAAGCGATTCGTGATCGTGTGCGATACAACCGACGGCCGGGCGAGACGTGACCCACGCGCGGTCGATACGGCGCCGGCCGGCAATCGGCTCACACGGATTGTTTGAACAGATGCACTATATTTTGCAATTTTTCACTCTAGAAATATATGAAGGACGTGCTTTTCTACTCCACTTCGATGACAAAACAACACCCATACGGCTATTCCACGCGCCGTGTAAATGCAAACAATGAACAATGCGGCCAAGTTTGCTAGACCCTTATCAAGAATTGTACCCTTCAGCAACCGACTCTGTATTTAATTTAGTTGCCGGCGCGTTCATATTGGTTTTTACACAGATTATTTCCAACAGAATTACAAACAGACCGTCTACACACCGGATTACAGTAAAACCTTAACAATACCATTGAAAAACCTCGTATTTCCAATGCTTTTCACCGCAGCATTAAAATCGTTCAGCCTAGATCTAATCCCAGATAAGACACCAATGAACAGAACGAAACAAATTGTTCACGCGACGCGAGACAACCCACACACAAATAAGTACACAGCGAAATCCATTTTTATATATAAACTGGCAAATCAGATAATCCAAATTGGTTTTTAGACGTAAACTCAATTTTGACGTGTATTTTGCTTTATCGGGGGAACTGATAAATTGGGAGATATACCCAGTGTCGAAGTGTGAATCGCGAACGTACCCAGGTATCGAATACGGATCCTTTATCAGCTTCGCAGATTTATATTTAATAGTATCACGCTGGCTTTATAAACTTTTTCCACAGTTCGATTTTTTAATCGTAAAAAAAAAACAATCGGATAAAAGAGTGCTGAGTCGGCAA
The DNA here is from genome assembly GCA_020976665.1 of Heortia vitessoides. Lineage (NCBI taxonomy): Eukaryota > Metazoa > Arthropoda > Insecta > Lepidoptera > Crambidae > Heortia > Heortia vitessoides. The sequence continues at coordinate 537,087 of JACJUM010003174.1, forward strand.
AATCTTTTGTAATAGTAAAAATTAAATCTTTATTTACTTTTAGCAAATATTGTTAAATGTAAATAAAGATCAATTTTACATACTGTACTACAACATACAACAGCAATTATTTCCTGGTTCAGACATAACTAAGAAAGATTGAAAACATTATTGTAATAACTCAACTTAATATCAGGTAATATTCTGATTGCGTCTTTTAGTAATGAGGCGTAGCTTTAAATATGAATGAATTTGTAACAAAAAGGCTACATTTAGATCATTTAACAAGATTATAATTCACAAAGGAAAGGGGAGATAAAACGAAATGATAACTCCTAACCGAGAATATTATGCGCGATATGAAGCCATACGTATGTGCGGGTCCGACCTCATCGTAATAAATTCAAGTGGAAGCAAAAAGTAAAGAATTTGTCCTGGAACCTTCGACCTTGGTAAGTGGGACGTAGATAGGTGGACGATCTATTCGGGGCCCGAAATTGGCACGATTGCTGTCTCAGGCCTGAGCAGTCTAAGGGCCGAAAGATGAGCGAACATTAAAAGAAAACAAAATATATATAAGTACTGTACTTATATATTATTTGTTTCGTTGTTGTCAGAAGAATAGCTTAAAACTAAGACTGCTCTAGATCTTATGCTACTCTATAGGAGCTTACATGTTCAAGATCATATCTATTTTTAGAAATATAGGAAGCGTGTAATTTTTAAAAGAAAATTTTCATTGACTTTATAATATCTACGCATTGTACCGTAGGGTATAGGTAGAAAAATTGTGCTTCCCTCTGTACCAGGTGTCATAAGAGGCGACTAAGGTACCAAAACCGACAGATGGTGGTATATCCATTCACAACGACGTAGCCTAAATTCTACAGGGTGAGGATCTACATCAGCATTCTCGTCGCGAAATTGCGCTCTGTGATTACCAAGTGCGGTAAATATGGGTAAAAATCACACTATCTTGAGGAGGCCTGTGTTTAATAGTAGACTATCTATGGCTGGTATGATGATAAAATGAATAATGTTTTAACTCGGTTTTGTAAGAACGGAGTATGACAATCTTCAATGTATATAAGCAAACTTTTACAACCTGATAACGTCCTCATCCACGTCCAAGATTATCAATTGCTGAGCAATTTCTTCAGAAAAAAGAAAATGTTGCGTGATATTTAAAATTGAAATTTTAGGAAATCTTTACATTAGATTGGCGATGATAAACAAAACTGCATGGGGTACAGGCAGAGTAAAATAGTACCTGCCCTGAATCAGGTGTCATAGGAGGTGACTGAGGCACCAGAACCGACGAATGGCGGCATATCCATAGAAACAGTGTAGCTCAAATGCCTAGGGCGCGAACGGGCAGCAGCATCCATGTCGCAGCAAGCTACACTCTGTGATTGCCAACAGGCTTGCTCAGCGGGGTAGTTATGAGTAAATCCCCCCTTCTTGGGGGATGCCTATATCCAACAGTGTACTTACAAGTGCTGGTATTATGATGATGATGAAACAAAATGTTATACGAGGGATTCTTTCACTTTTTTGGGTATTATTTAAGTTTAGTTCGTAGACGGAATACCCGTTTATTTCGAATTGAATAAATATTATATTCATCAACATCATACCAGTCTTTGGAAGTCCACTGCTGGGCTTAGGTCTCTCCAAGAAAGGAGGAATTTTGCTCATATATAATTGCCACGCTGGGTATGCGTGTTGACAACTGCAAAGCGAAGATTTTGCGATAGAGATGCTGCTGTCCATCCCTGCCCTATGCATTTTGGTTACGCGGTATAGTCGCCTCTTGCAACACCTGGTGCAGTGAGAGATATTATTTTACTATGCCGGTACCTCATGGACCGGCTCACGGTCTCATATCATGAGTATCTCGGTATTATATCATAAGTGTAATCATCATTTACCTCAAACTGTCTAATTATTAATTATATTATTCTCCATCTAAATGTTGCCATACATTGTATAATTATATGTTTCATTTTTGTTTTTAGAGTATCATCGTCATTACATCAGCCATTAATGCCCACTGTTGGATAAAGGTTACCCAAAAATAGGAATCCCCACCTGTAGTATTTAAGTTGCACTATTTTGGATGGTTACATCGCCATTTATCGGTCCCGGTACCTCAGTCTTTTCTTGCAACACCTGGAATGAAAGGAGGTAATAATCTACTTCGCCGGTACCTCATGGACCTGGTGTATCATCATTAAACTATTATTTTATTTATTTCCATTTAATCAACATCTGCAATATCATACCAACTTTCAGTATAAAACATTTATTTTACTATCTTTGTTATTTAAAAGAATGTGTACGTCATATTTCCGCCTCAGTGAGCATCTTGCACCAGGCCGAGGTAGGCCTTTTTAGCGGGTCAATGGTTAGGTGCAGGGGTCACGCGAGCCAGGTCCGGTGCGGCCTGCCCTGTATCGTCCACTAATGAATACAGAAAGCCGTGTCAATCAAATGAATTTTGGAACAGATACGGAACAGTGACTTGCACATGGTTCGTGGAGAAATATCGGAAATGTAATGACGTAAGCTTTCTATTTTTTGTGGGTTTTTTTATTAATAAGAAATTTTTACCTTTTTATGACTGTAAATCGCTCATGAAAATACCGCAAGGTAAAATATACAATTTAAAAGCCGTTATTTTTTATGTATTATATTTGTGACAAAATCCTTAACTTTAAGACTAGACACAGATATTAAACCTAAAAAATACACATAAAATAGTGGTGTTTTAAATTAAAAGCAACATAGGTTCTACAAATACCCAAACCCGATATAAATATCCAGATTAATATATAATTATAAATGGGAAAGTGTGTGTTTGAGTCTGTTTTTTTGTGCATCTTTCACGGCAAAATAGAGTGACGAAAAGACGTGATTTTCTAAGTGGATATAGTGAAAAGGATATATTTATAAAACCCAGCTCAAATGTATAGGGCGGGAATGGGCAGCAGCTTTCCCGTCATGAAAGCCGCGCTCTGCGATTTCCTAACCGCAAGCCCAGCGCGGCAATTATGGCGGCATACCCTCTTTCTTGGGGAGGCCCATCCAACAGTGGACTTTTAAAGGCTGGCATGATGTTGTGTTATGTTAGTTTGTCATTAATATGATTACTCCGTAATAGACCACCAAAACATACAGTTCAATTGAAACAATAACTAGCAAATCTGTTCCGAAATCCACTCGGAACAAACAACGGAACTCCATAAAAGTAACAAGTAATCGGCAAGCTAATAAAGTCACTGAGGTCGGCCATTATTGCAAGAAATAGACACGGCCAATATTTCTTGTGGCAAAAACACAAGATAAAGGGAATATGTTCATCAATAGTTTGCCAGCAAATAATATCGGCGTTGTTTTTCCATACAGGCGTTTGTTTGTGTCGATAGCCGAGGGTACACGGGTGGCCTATAAGCAAATACTCAAATACACGCAGTTTATTTTCACGTTAATGGCGCCGATAGATAACAAATATGTTTTTCATTCGTTTTGATTTTCGATGTTTTACTGAGTAGAATTACTATTTAACTACAAGGTATTCCTTGTACCAGTCGTCGGAAGAGGGGATTAAGTTACCGAAGCCGACAGATGGCGGTATATCGATCATAAAAATACAGCTGATATGCACAGAGCAGGGATGGGCAGCAGCATCCCTGTGGCAAAAGCTCTGCTATATGGCAATTATGTTCAATTCCTTCTTACTTGGGAAGGCTTTATATATGCCTCATATGGCCTCGTATACCTCGCGTGACAAAAATGGGCATACTCCCCTATACTCTAACTGATACAAACACTTCTTTCTTTATGACAGTTATCAACGATAATTTTGGTTCTTCAACACTGTCAGACAAAAGTGATTCCAAGAGATTTTTATGCATTCAGCGCAATACTGCGTCATTAATTAGCTCGTGTGTGCGCTATTGTACATGGAGTTCTTTAGTAAAAAAAACGAAAATTTCCCTTTTTTATTAGCTGAGATGATTCATTTTAATTAAATACATATGAAATGTCTTCTTTTTATATCAAATTGTGTCGGATCTGTCTATCCAAATCTAGTAATTCATTAGGGATTACCCCCATCCCCCTTTGAAGCAACCGCTAACACAAACCTGGAATCAATTTGTGAGTACTCAGAAGGTGTGGCTGTTGGCGAAGGCTTTTATCTTTGCGGAGGGCGCCTCTATCTTTATTTGACTTCCATCTGCTTTAATCAGAGACTAACGGAATAAACGTGAAGGTAATAAAGTGAATTTCAAAGCTATGCACTTTCGTCATTGAACGTTTGATGGCCGCTTTATGAGATCGGCTGGAATCAGAACAAAATTTTAACGATTTTTTGTTTGAATGTAAAAGAACTAGACTAACTTTATCAGGTTGAGTAATTGTAATATGTAATTTGTATCTTAGTTTATATAAAAGGTTTAAAAATGATTAACTTTGCAAAGTAAATATAGTAATAAATATTTTATTGTTAGTAAATGCTCCTTCCAGGCATGCCGCATATTAGTTTTGGAGCTACCGATATCGTGCAATTGTATTGTCTTTATACTAAATGTCGTAAGAGGTGACTGAAGTACTTGATCCAATAAATAGCGGTATAATCACCCTAAACAGGGTAACTTTAATGATAATGGGTGGGGTTGCTACGCGAAGCTACGCTCTGCTATATTGCTGCCAACACGCTTGCTCAGCGCTGCAATAGTATACTCGTATTTCCCTCTTTCTTGTTCTATGTCCAGTAGTGGACGCTCTTCAGCAGCTAGTATTATTGGGCAATCTGTGAGGCACAGTATACAGAATTGGGAACAGCAACTTGGCATGCAGTAGCTTGTGTAGATTATTCTTTATTCATAAAAATTATAATTATTAAATATTATCTAATATAATTCAGTATTCTTCAATGCATAACACCCGAATCGTTAATATTTTCAATTGTTTTGATAATCTTCTTCTTCTTCTTTCTTAGAAAAAGTTTCAAAATCATTTTAAACTCACAAAGTTTTCACACGGATTTTCAAAAGAGCGTAAGTTTAGATTCATTTTATGTTTGTTAAGGACAAAAAGTTGAGTCATTAACATGTAATTTATACAAATTCAATTTCTTAAAGTAAATATTCCAGATTAAAAATTAATTTATATTATTATTAATTATTTGAAAAATATATATTAATATTTAAAATAATATCCTTTTTTTCAATTTTTGTGAATGTTGCATTTAAATGTTTTCTGGTAGTGACAGTAACGTAAACCGATGTAACTTTAATTTTGAATATTCAGAACAAGCATAAAAACTATTTATTATTTTGTTTTTATTTTAAAATATGTATATATTTTAAAATAAAAAGAGAAGAGAAGAAGAATAACTTACAAGAAGCCAACTGCTGGACATAACGCTCTCCAACACTGGGCAAGCGTGGTGACAATCGCAGAGCGCAGCTATCGTGACGGGGATGCTGCTGCCCATTCCCACCCTGTCTAATTGTGCTGCTAAACACGGCACAAGAAGCGAAAAAAATAGACAAAGAAAAAATAAACAAAGAGCGCATCGAAAGAACTAAACGATAAACTTGATGATACGAGCACATAGAACTTAACACCACGAACTGAATTCGGAATCCCAACAAATCCTATAGCAATAAACTCAAGCAAGCATCATACATCAAATCTGAACGAACGGCCGAGCTATTAGGCTCGCTCCGGCCGTCCGTAACTTGTTTAATTTCGAGGGTCGAGGAATACATTACAGGTGAATATTTTATCTGGCGAGGTGAAGTTCAGTCGTTGTCGACTCGTGACTGTTTTATCTTAACGCTTCTTCCCCGTTTAAGTAGTATTTTTAAGTGACTTCTCAGGATATATTCTCCGATTATTTTTAAGTACGCAGTAAAAGTTCGCACGGTTGATTTTGGACCGGAAAAAATGCTTTGTTCAAATTTCTTAATAATTAACTGTGTTTATTAACGAAATTTAAAAGGGAAGCAGTTGCTTGTATGATGAAGTCTCGCTTATTTCCCACCGGGCCAATTAGAGGCTTGATTCTCATTTGTCAGGATACTACCTGACCTACTTTTCTATTTTCTCATCTTATATATTTCATTCATAACAAACGTCTGTAGAACATCGTCTAAACTAAATGATGTTTGATTTGATGGGCCCGATAAAATTAGTAGCGTCCATATCTTTAAACAATCGTGTATTCGATTCTTTTTACATTTCATGTGATCGGAATTTGCATATATTTAATTTTTTACTGTTATGTGATATCTGAAACACATGTGTTATAAGCTACTCATTTCGGCACATCTATGGATGAGGTATTGTATAAACTATTAAAGATTTGATTTACTTTTACCAAAAATTCCATTAACCGTTGCTATAAAAATCACTTTAAACTTCATTTACAATTCCCTGATATTAAGGTAAATAAACATGAAAATAACGAGATGCACAAAGTTATCGTGATATCAAACTCTCCAGAAATGGGAAATGTTATGCATAAGACTGAGGATATAAATGGCCAGTTTGGTGTCTCGGATATTAACTTTGAAATTCAATGTCATATCTTGTTTGTGAAACGGAGTAGAGATCCATTACCTTGTCTCATCTAAAAATAGTCCGCTGGTTAAATCCAATGTGATTCCGAAATCAGAATGTCAGACGTCGGACCAAGTCGACCTAAACTTATGTACCCGAAATTAGATAAAGGAATATTTTTGTGTCCGTCAGAGCGTACGAATGTCCCGAAGTCCAAATCTCTGGGGTAAGCAAATAAGGAATTACTCAGTGAATGGGGAGCCCTGAGGACTCAAGTTGATTCGATTTGTACCTCTAAGGGCTGCCCAGGAGTGTTTCGGACCCACGTCCCTAACTAAGGGCCCACCTGAATATGCAATCACATCTGCCGCTGTTAATGCGAAATGGCTATTGATTGGGTATTCTGTGACAATAGAGCTGGTGATACTGTTGGTTTGATGTTGGATTGTTGAATACTAGCAGCGCTTAACGTGAGTTCCCTTTTTCGTAAAAATCTAGAATTGTAGTATAAGTAATATTACTTACTGTTAATGTACCTTTTAACTGATAAAAGACTTTTAGAAATCTGTCTAGTAGCTTCTGAGTTAATTTATTATAAATGTACAAGAATACAAGTATTGCATGAATAGTTCCAATTTAGATAGGTATATTTTTTTTTTGAAAATAAAGCCTATATTACTCGATGAAGTTTTTCAATAGTAATAGAGTTTTTAAAATAGGTCAAGGATTTTGTTAGTGAGAGTGAGTCAAATCATTACAAATAACAATCAAGCCTACCCTTTTTATACTACACTACTAATTATATCTTCATTTATTACTATTAAATAATAAATTCCCACAAGATCTCTTACATTGACATGGTTCCATGATGAGTCACTTAAAGCACTTGTGTTATGGACATCAGACAACAGAGGCATCAAAAATACTACTTAAATACTTATATTTAACACCCAGACACAGAACAAAAACAAAAATCATCATGAGCTTTGGCGCACAAGGCAGGACCACTACCAACTGCGCCATCGGGCCCATCAAACTACTACTATAAAAATGCATTTAGTCTTGTGTCTCGTTCTGGTCTCACTCATTTCTCCGTTTTTCAAATGAGTTATCTCGAAGCCCGCTAAATACTCTTACACGAATAGAATTTTATAGTCATATTGGCGTTAGACATCCACTGTTGGGCATAGGCGGAGGCCTATACAATATGCCCATGAAATCTTTTGAGGAGTCAAAAGATTTCATGGGCATTGGGCCTACGTGGCAATTGCAAAGCCTAGCTCGGCACGGAGGATGCTGCTACCCATATATTTAAAACACGCTGTTTTGGATAGATATAGCGCCACCTATCGTCTCAGACGATACATGGTACAGTAAAGAGTAATACTCTACTTTGTCGATACAAGCACTGAGAAACGTAAAACTTAAAAAAAATAAATAGTAAAAAATATTCAGTCTTCATTCAAATCACATTTATATGGAATAAAACTACATAGTGCTAAGCTCACAATTTAGTTCGCTTATCACTTAATTATTATCAATTAATCACTTAGCTATGCAGAAAATTTAACCAAGAGATTTCATTTATACTTAAATAAATGACCGATAACGTGTTTGGGACTCGTACTCTCGACTCGATAAAGCGCTACTGCTCGTATTACCGATTGAACTAAAAAACACCGATTTTTTACGTATTCATTTTTTAAATAGACAGTGTATTTATTAAAGATTAAAAATGTTTCTATGAAATACATTTTTTTTTCAAAGAGGAACAAAAATGTTATAACACAAAACAAAACAGCATTACAATCTGTAAACAGAGTGACAAAATTAAAACATAACAGGAAGTGGATGTTGATACCATCTTACCTCGAGCTCTGAACAAAATGGCTGCCCTCCATTCCAGATAAATCGTCATCTCTTATATTTACATTAGGCTGAGAACAAAGACATTATCATGGAAATTGAAAAATTTGCTTCAGCGTACTGAATTCGCTGGTTCGAGGTCACATCTGTACCCGGAGGAGGGGCTGGGGAGAGCGGGATATAGTCAAATACGAACTAGTATATTGAATGGTTTGAATACCAAACAATATTGTTATAGTCAAACGAATCTGTCCTATCAGATTTTTAACACATAGCTGTTTTAACGCAATCGATTCTTTTTTTCATTTATCGTTCTGTAGTGACAAACTGATATATCTGTAAAAGGCTTTAAAAGTATTCCAATGAAATTTAATTTCAGCCTTGAAAAGTAGAAGCGAAGGTTTACAATTCCATGTGCATCAATCACAATATAGGTAATATTAAAATAATGTAAAAACGATAACTAGACAGCTGAGCGTCACATGTTGACTAGAAATATAAAAGCTACAAAACTCTGCAACGCGGAGCCTGATACAAACTTGCCCGATTTTTACATTAATATTTGTCCTCCTACATCGACATGTACTTGACGTGCTTCTATAGTAAGTAAATTCCAATTGAAACATGCAATTAAATATCATAGGTAAACATATTCCTAGAACTTAATATAAACTGAAACTGACATATATACGTCAGCCTTGACATATAATCTGACTCTGATATATTTTCGAATAATAAGAAATACATTTCACCCTCAGAAAAAAGAACCGACCCTCTTTACTAACTCGAAAACAAAGAACCATAGCCAAATAATAGAAATCTAGACAATTCCGGACAACAAGGTCATTCACCCGCCCAGCGGGAGATTGTAAGATTGATTGAATACCACAATACTACTTAGCGGATTAGTTTCATAAACAAGACTGTTCAAGGTATTGAAACATTTGAACAGTGTAGATAAACGTATGAAAACAGTACGATCGTCTGATCTCTCAACACCACAAGGCAAGCTAAGTATAAAAACCGTTTTCAAAATATGCTACTCATTTTAACAACCTCTGTAAACTATCCGAGCGTCAAATTCGTCACAACAAGTGAGCAGTACACAGCACAGCGAGGGGCGATCAATCATCCGATGTGAAAGCGAGTCCTGAGCGCGTACACATTTTGATATATTCACAGCACAAAAAGGGTCATAGTTAAGTCCTAGTACAAATTAGGGACGACAGGAGAGAGCATGCCCCTTTGCTGGTAATGGGATGAAAAGATTCCCGTCCGAATGCGGCAATGTGACGTGACGTGAAAGCCAGCATTTCCCTGCGAGTCAGGCAGACTAGAGCTGCATACAGAATGTGCTGGCTCCAATCTGTTTCGCGGACTTTATGAAAAATAGTCGGTTTTATTTTTAAAACTAAGTCCAACCTGACTTTTGAGCTGCTTGAATTTTCAAGTAGTACTGTTTTTGAATTCAGGATTGAAATATTTAGGTTTAACTCGGATGATGGCTTTATATGACACTTAATTTGGCAAATTGTTTTGTACTTTATATTTACAAACCTAACCCGAAGTCGATCATATTTAATGTAAGGTACCTTACTGAAATCTAGTACTTACCAACAAAATAAATAAAATGTGTCGTGTCATCAAGGAAAAAAATTCAACTACAAAATTCTGTAAACCCGAGGACGGCAAAGTTATTTTTAATCAAGAAATGTCGGCATTCTTATTATGGATTCACCTTTAAGAGACGCCACCTTACGCCTTACTTATTTCACAGAAAATGTTACAGAATTCAAATAATCTAAACATTAACAAAGTATTCCTTTTGAAGTGCATTAAATTGCTATACTAAATTTTTTTATCGTTGAAACATAATATAAAGTCGCACTTATATAAATATAATGTTATACCTCGTAACATGAGCATATATTTGGATAGTGTCAAAGAATAAAATCAGTTTTTAGGTTCCAAGATGGGGAGTACTTAGAATAGAACCTAAATATATAGAGTCATACTTTTTTCACTTAGAAAATTTTTCATCTACATTAAAACATTCATCTAAAATTGGTATTACAATATCTTTTAGACTGATATGATATATACAAATAAAAATACAATTGAGTATAATACTATAGAATATGCGAGTAGTGCGATTTTACCCGCGTAATTCCAATTCACGTTCGAAAACGGAAAAGAAATATAATTTATGATATTTATTGATAATGTAGTGTTCCATTAATAAAAGAACTATTGAAGTCAGCTCTGTAGTTTATGAGCATATTCGTAACAAACGTGCACACTGTTCCGTTTTATAGATCTCTGATTTTTATTGTAATATATTTAAGTCTATGTTACTTACTGGTGATATACTTTTCTAATAGTTGAACAGTTTTTACAATATGTAATTTTTTTGATGTTTTTGAGTTTAATCGTCACAAATAAAAAATCGAAGCTTTCCTCTTTATAATATGAATATAGATTTAGGAGAACCATTGGATAGAGGACCATTAAGGTCTCACGACCATAGGTGTGAACCAGGTCAATTTTTGTTTTAAATACCTTCTAAAATAACTTACAGATTGCTTAAGCTCTAAGGCTATATTCCTAACAATGAACTTGAGGCTTTCACTACTCGCCTCTTATCAGAAAGTCGTCTCCTCTGAATGGCTCGCCAAACATAACGCTGCAAACTGTGCTGAGGTTGCGATGTCCATGTACTCCACCCATACTAATTTGATACGAGCAAATGTTTCTATCTGTTTGAGAAGGTTCGTGATGGCCTAACGCCATGAACACGTAGTTCTCTCAATTGCGAAAAAGGTTCGTTCGTGTCTTTTTGATCATAATGTTAAAGGGTATAATATATATATATATACTTCCAAACGTTAAAAATATTTCTTGCGGGACAATGTAAAGTGATCTTCACACGGGGGAAGCCGCTAGACAAAACTAGGTTAAAAAATGTGGTCTAAACGAAAAGACACTGCGGTCTCTGGTCAACAACAAAATGGCCACACGAAACACTTGACGTTGTATATTAGACACACCAGCTTGCTTAGATTTGAGAAACTAAAATTTTACTAATATTTTACATACTAGAAAGATGATAAAAGGTTTTCAAATCAATCAGTGAAAAATCATGTTAATATTATAATTAAAATGGTTAATGAAAATATAAGAGTTAGTCGATAAATTACTCAAAAAAATTGGGTTGAAAAACCAGACGCTGTCCTGTCTTAACTGTAGTTCAAAAGTACAACCCGTACCCAAACATAATGACATGACTTTTTATATGGAATAATAATATGTCCGGTGACGTTTTGACCTGCAATATATAAGTATATGTACAGATGATTATATAAACTTTATTCCAACAAATAGTGAGGTGAGGTTAGTATGTTGTAAAAAAGTTCGTTGAGCGCGGGCGTAAATTTGTGAAATCATATGCAATAATCACACACAGCTATTTTGCGAAATTATTTGAAAGTTTTTATTGCTTATAATAAACTTGGGTTTGGTTGTGTTCGCACAACTGTTTCGAACGTAAAATATACCATTTAGACCGGCCACTGCTTATAACTTTCTAGAACAATGGTATTTCAATAACGTTTATGATTTACGCTATTTTATTTAATAAGTTGGTATTAATGCTTGCTGATAAATTGCTTTGTTTTAGTATGTTGCATAGAAACAATCGGGTCTCAAAGTATTTATGTCTTCTGAGAATTTCACTGCGAATATACCATTAGACAAGTAAATGTAGCAGTCTCAAGTAGATATTTTATTGGTGGATGGAATCTTTGCGTCTCAACATAATGATTACTAATCTATACTAATATTATAACGTTAAAGCATTTGTTTGTTTGTTTGAACGCGCTAATCGCATGAACTGCTGGTCTGATTGAAAAGATTCTTTCAGTGTTAGGTAGTCTATTTATCGGAAAAGCTACAGTATATTTCATTTTTAAATGATTACTATGCTCGCGGGCACTGCTAGAATAATAATAATAATAAACTCACGCATCTCATATATTAACCTGACTCTGAGATATATCAACAGAGGAATCACAAATATAATACTTAAATACATATTTATTAACACCCAGACACAGGAAAAACACAAAAATCATCATAATATATTTGTTCTGGGTGGGAGTCGAACACACGACCCTTGGCATATAAGATAGGATCACTATCATTGGGTTGTATTAACCAGACCTTCCGGTCAGGTATTAGCCAGAGGGCGCCCACTGCTGGACATTGGTCTGCAAGATATTTCCAATGGGATCTGTTAAATTTAGTATCCATCCAGTGCAATACTGCGGCGCTAGTCAAACTTGCCCACCTTGTAGGTGGACATAGTACGCCACACTCGTCACGTTCGTGACCTCCATTCGAGAAATTTATGATCATCAATTCCGCATTCTATATTCCCTGCCCAAGCGCACGAAGACATGTAGTGACATGTGTTTATCGCTAGCCCATCACGGCACCCTTGCATTTAACCAGTGCGTTTTGCTTAATTTGTTCTAAAACTGAAACTCTGTCAACATAGAACTATTAAAAAACTTTGACTTTTAACAACAGGGTTCCCGGCACAGGCAACTTGTCGGAAACATGGAGCGAGATTGGAACAGAACTTACTGTCATGTTAAGCGGAGCAATTCAGGCGTCTTTAGGATATTGCGAAAACGGGCGTTGGCCGGAGACAGGCGCTCGTATCTACCTGGTACTCGTGTTGCTTGCGTTGGATGTTGCAATATTTCAAGAAACTTACAGCGACTGTGCGACATGCTTGTTTTAAAATGATTTTCACAGTTTGGTCGCCTTTTTGGTTAGTTATACCACTTCTTTAGTTTACTTTCATCTTTTGTTTCATTCTATAGCTATTAGTAGCGCGGTGTCCACTTGCTCGTATAACCTGATTCATGTTAAGGCTATCCAATTTAAATAAAACCAAATATAGAATTTGATGAATATTTATAGATTAATAAAACAAGTCTCTTCAAGCTTATTTCATCGTTATCATCATACCAGCCATTAGAAGTCCACTGCTGGATATAGGCATCTCAAAGAAAGGAGGTTAAAGCTTATTTAATATAGTTTTATATTTTCAGAATTGCTATTTCACGACCTATATTCATATATAATAATTTCATGTTCAGTGTGTGTATGTTCGAACTTCTAAGCATTTGAACACATTCTGTGCACAGTTTGATCCAACTTGCGAGATAGGATAGTTTATATCTCAATTTATAGACGCACCATTATTTAATGATAAACTTAAGTGTATAGTTTAAATAGGACAACGTTGGGTCAGCTAGCGAAATATATTAACAATAAATTCCCACAACATCTCATACATTGACCTGACTCCGTGATAAGTCACTTAAAACACTTGTGTTTCCGACGCCTGACAACAGAGGAATTACGAATATACTACAGAAATACATATATTTAACAGCCAGATACAGAACAAATGCAAATATCATTATATTAACATTTGTTTGGGTGGAAATTGAACCCACCACCTTTGGCGCACAAGACGGGATCACTACCACCTGTGCCATTGAACCCGAACCGAAATATAGAATGTTGTATGTTAAATATAAATAACAATTTTAGTGCTAGTAAGTTTTATTTTACACTGCGATAGCGCAGAAAATATCAACTAGTGCGTTGCTAATTTTGTAAACTATGGGTAGTATATCGTGTTGTAAGGCCACACTATCACGCGCACATTTGAAATTTGAAAAGACATTTGAAAAGTGAACCATGAAAAAGATCTAACGTAGTTAAAGAATAACAATAATTGATAAAGATACTTTTCATATTAACTAGAAATTATTTAAATAAAAAAGAAACGAGAAAATCGAGCCGATTAATTTCCCTTTTTTGAAAATATTCTTAGAATTTAATTTATAACTAAGATCAGCTCCAGCACACAGATTTTCTCCCGTTTACATCGTCTGTTTTTCACCGTGAATAATTTTGTTTGGATATTTGATAAAAAGCGGCATAAGTGTCGGCGATCGCTCGGTAATGCGGTGCTCGGAGTCGAGCGCCCTCGAGCGACGATAAATATCGTGATGATAATTGATCTCCCCATTACCCTAAACTTATTTTGGGGTTGCTCGGCGTAGATTCCAACAATATTGTAAATAATATAATTCAAATTATGTGCCTGTAAAAATCTATATAACCATCTGTTTAACGTGAAAAAATAATCGAGTTTTCACAAATTCTTATATTTTACACGAAGTGAAGGCATTTGTACCTCTCACCTATTTCTACCACCAAATATCATTGCTATGTTCCAGTTCAAAGGGTGAGCGAGGCAGTGATATTACTGGGTAATGTGACTTCGTATCTTCAGGTCATAAAGTTGGTGACGCGCTAGTGATATCCTTGTGATAATAAGGGCGACTATATGCTGCGGTGACGCTTTAACACGCGGTAAATATAAATGTAGTGTTTCTTTGGCGACCTGAACTATTAGAAAAACTTATGTATGCAAAACAAAGTTAAATGCTTAAGTTTATATTCATAGTGAACAACATTTTTTAACGTTAGGTTTTTTTCTTGGATAACTCTCGGTGAAGGAACAAATGGACAATTATTTAAAATTTACTGTTCCAAATTTTCATTTTAATTAAATATAAAATGATAATATTCCAATTGTAATGCACACCTCGACGTTATATATTTAAAAATATTTTTAGATTTAATTTTTTTCTGACTTGGTGCTATATTTAAAATTGTTAATCGTTTCACAATGCAACTAACGTTTTCGCTTGAACATAAAGCAAACATTTAAGCTTTAAAGCCGCTAGTAACTTTTTATTTACGTATTTTTGCATTTATTTCGTATTAGTGGATAATTGGAGTACTGTCACACGTTACAGGCCTAATTGTTTTAGCTAGGAAGCGTTTTATCACTAGTTCACCCACGGTCACAAGAGATTACGCTCGCGTAGGGAGAGAATTACTAATGGTGCTAAATCACCTGGTCGACAATTATGATAAAATATGGTAATAATGTTAATTGTTTATGATGAAGTCTGAGACTCGCGTGTTAAGTTTGTCACCTATTTACATCATCATCAACATCATATAAGCCATAGGAAGTCTACTACTGGACACAAGCCTTTCCAAGAAAGGAGACATTTTGTACATAATTATTGCGTGTTGGCAATGGGGATGCTACTGCTCATCTCCACACTATGCATTCGACCTACACCATTGCGGATGGATAAACTCATGTCTCACTACACCTGGTACAGAGGGAGGTACTATTCTACTGTGCCGGTACCTCACGGCTATATAATACAAAAAAAAAAATGTACATGAGTTTTTTTCAATGACTGAATTATAGAATAGTCGCATAATAGCTTCTTTAAATTTATACCTGGCAAACTTAGAATCGCCATTGGGTACCGGCAGAGTAAAATAATATCTTTCCATGCACCAGGTGTAATATGACACAACAAGTTACTGGAACCGATAGATGGCAGTATATCCACCCAAAACGGCGTAGCTTAATGCAACAGGAGTGGGTAGCAACATTCCCACTTTCTTTTGGAAGCCATGTCCAACAGTGAACGGTCTACAGCTGCTTTGGTGCAAAAAATACAAAGTATTTTCCATAGTTTATGTGTTTGTTCATTCAATAGCAATGGCAGGATACTGTATTTTCACGGTAAGCACAAAGATTAAAATGATTCCTATTTCACAGTTTTCATCGCCAATTCCACGCTACTCCGCGCTTCGAATGGCGCGTAATTATCAATTATGCGAAATGATCATCAGTAAATTGTGGTTTTAATTCAATAATTACTGCGTGTTATTCGAGTTGGAAAGCGTATTGAGGGGAGAGACAAAAGCCTGGTCGAGTATTGGGCAGAACACGCGCACCTAGTCCTCAGTTGAAATACACACACACATATATATATATATATATATATATATAACTTGTGGGGTACTGGCGGAGGAAAATAGTACCTCCCTCTGTACTAGGTGTCTAAAGGGCGACTTAGGTACCGAAACCGACAGTAGTGTAGCTCTAATGCACAGGTCATGGCACATGTATATGTTATTGATATATATATATATATATATATATATATATTTATATGTATATGTATAAATTTCAATATATTCCTAGATATGTATATATGCCATGACCTGTGCATTTGATCTGCACTGTTCCGGATGGATAAACCGCCATTGTATGAGATGTTATGTGTTAATTAATTAATTATAATTATAATAAATTTGCTACATACATCTACAGCCTCATTACCGCTAGTGAATCCTTAAAAGCTACATACAGATTAATATACCATATATACAATAAAATGATTCGCCTGAATTGACCGTTACAAGTATAATGCGTAATTTTGCATAAATTCCTGAAATCTATCTGCTATTAACAAACATTTATCTAAACGCATGCTCATTGCGGCCCCCGGAGCGTGGGCCCCGAGCGGCGAGACCCCCCAACGAGCGAACGGCCCGACCACTACCGAGTTTTTCCTCCTTACCAATATATCACCCAGGAATCGCCATACGTCAGCCTTCTAAATAAACCAGCCTATTTCACTTGTGACTATGTTACATTTACTATGTTCACGGGGATAGTGGCTCGTGACTTCGCTTGATGACTGGCGCATTTATTCCTTTGGATAATTTATATGTGAACTCGTCTAATTCTAGTTTGCTTAAAAATGCGCTGTTTTTGCTTAATATAGCAGCTGTTAAAAAAGGTAAATTCACACATTTCATACTTTGACCTAACTCCATGGTAAGTCGCTTGAAGCACTGTGTTACGGACATTAGATAATAGAGGAATTACAAATATAATACTCAAATACATATTTTTAACACCCAGACACAGAACAAACGCAAATATTATTGTATAAATATTTTTCCTGTGTGAGGATCGAACCCACGACCTTCGGCGCACAAGACGAAATCACTACCATCTGCGCTATCTTGCCCTTCTTTATGAGTAGGTAGTGAATTCGTTTGTAGATCTACCGTTACCGCTACCGCTGTCATCAGTATAATAAAAAATCAATTATACTGATGACAGCGGTAACTGTATTTGGATGTTGGAAAAACAAAATATATTTATTTCAGCTGTACTTGTTTCATACATAAACTTTAAAAATTTACACACCAAAATTCGCTTTTCTCTTTGATTTAATTCTCAAAAACTCTTTACAATTACGGTCTTCGATCCGCTTGATGGTAAACGTAACCGCGGCCTATAGAAACTCGTGTCGTCACATATTCACCCAGTTATTTCACAGCCTCTCTCACCCTGGAACATAGCAACGCGAACATTTGGCGGTAAAACTAGGTGCGAGTGAGGTACTAACGCAGACGACCTTAGCGTGGTCTACCTCTCGTAACTCCTTATAGCTCCTCATTCCCCTCAATATTTAATTGATAAAATACAAACAAGTGAAGATCGCATTGGGAACGCTCTCGCTGCTAGTAACTACTTTTTCTATACAAGATTTGTCACTGTGGCTAAGTCGATGGGCTATCAAGTTCGCTCAGACCAGTATCACACTTATATTTTACTTTGAGCTGTATATCAGGATAATGAAACACATAACATAACTAAATCTCGTACAGTACACGCAACATCAGTACAGTATACGCAAAAAGATCAAATGGATGATTAAGATCAAAGAATTGAAGCGAACGATTCACATTTACTTGAAAAGGAGTAGATTTGTTAAGTGAGATTTAACAGCAGTCCGACCAGACGAACACTAAGAGCAGACTGAAAACGGCCATTAGCCTAATACTCGCCGAGCGACCCCGGGCGGGTCATTACAAGTCCTCGACTCCAATCAACTCCCAGCACAGGCGGAATGCAAATCACTACTGCCTAAAATATCTGTAGCAAACTCTAACTGCCACTTTCCGAACAGGCTTAAAACTCGGAAAAGTTGTCTGCCAAATCGCACCCTCCAATTATCTGCTGTTATCACTCCCGAAGACGGTTAAGTGAGCTAAATTTTTATGGGCAGAAACTAAATGTGACCGCGACGAATCGCGGCTCTTTAAACGGTAAAACTTTTATTCGTACCTGCATAAAATCGAGACGGAATATTCAAGGGGATCCGTAATCCGAGGAGTAAAATTAAAGAAGTTATGGATGGGAAACTTTTAAAGAATACGGCACGCTCAGTAATTCCACGGGTTTCTTTTAACAGTTTAATTAAGAATATTGTGAGCAAAAAGTGGACCGGCCAACCCCGAGCGCCCTACTGCCTGCGTTCAGATTGTATATTCATTTCGTTGTTAAACCACCCACGAGAGATACTAGTTTATTAATGATAAGTGCTCGTCACTCACAGTTAAAACAAAAGATTATAATAAAAGAACAAGTTTCTTAAAAACATAGAACTTTAAAACGTGTGTGCTTGATAATAAATAAGTCATGACATCCCCCCTCTGGGGACATTCGCAAATCGAATACAAATAAAACTGGCCATTTATCCAGCTGTTGTTCACAACGGCCAATAACACTCGAAACGGGACGGCAAACAATAAAAATCTAATTCAATTGACGAACAAAATGGGAGCCGATCATCCGGCGCGGAACAGCTCGCGTCACCGAGCTCCCACGTTGTCCCGTCGTTTCTGAACAGATCGACCTTCCTATATCCCGAATAAATACTACTGTATCGTTTTAGCAAAAAAATATATCGAGATCTCTCATAAAAACTATGGAGTTGATTCTCTCCTAGTCTAGAGGCAGTGGTAGCCTTGTCGCCCAAAGAGAAAGTTTGAGACAGGATTTAGAATTAGGGAAAGAAATGTGGAATGTTGTAATACGTTCGCCAACATAATAATACAAAAAAATTATATTATTTTTAATTCAATCTACGACTGATGCTTTATATCACTTTGGCTGAACTAATCACTCATTTACTATATTTTCTTGCGCTGGTAAATCAGAAAAGATATTGTGATGGAATGAAAAAAAAATGGTCGTTTGAAAGGTTATAGAATTAGAGGTTCATGTTTGTGGTTGTTATTTCTTTTTTTACTAAACCTAAGCCATTTAACTCGGACACAGCCCCTGCAGACGCCCATATCAACACAAGGATATCACTAGCGCGTTTACAACCTAGTGATTTGACCCTTTAAACCGGAATAACAATGCGAATGCTGCTATTTGACGGCAGAAATAGGTGAAAAAGTAAGGCCCGTAATTTTTGTAAGAGATTTACCATTCTTCTATCAGCTATTGAAAGTTCACTGTTGGACATTGGCCTCCACGAGGAAAGTGAGGATTTTGCCCATTATTGCCGCTCTGGGCAAGCGTGTTGGCAATCGCAGAGCGCAGCTGTCGCGACGGGGATGCTGCTCCCCATCTCCGTCCCGTACATTTGCGCTACATTGTTTCAGGTAGATATACCGCCATCTGTCGGTTATATGCTGCTATCTGTTGGTTATATACCGCTATCTCTTACCTTTAGAGCAAAGGAAATACAAACTTTCATGCAGGTTTAGTTTCGGTGCGATGATACTATACTGTGATAGAAATATGAACCTTCGAGCATGTGACTGTACTGCACATTGCAGTGTGAGTTAATCTGTGGCTCCGGAGTCAAGCACACCTGTAATTGTCAGCCTCAATTCAAATTCATCCGACGGCCGGGCGTTATTAAAAAAACGCCTACGACGAATTTATTCCAAAAGGCTACGTGAGGACCCACTCGACGTTTTATCGCTCGAAAAGCCGTATTAAAATTCGCCAACCCATTAACGGATCACGGAAACGTACTATATCCGAATTCTATACAAAAATAAGGTGGAGTGTTTTGTGCGCGCAATGTCGTCGACACAAATCCGGAATACTAAAAAATAGGAAGGCAAATGACATACCTACAGCACAATAATTAAACACCTACTGGAGAGTTACAAAAGTTTAAAGTGTGAGAAGAATAATTCAAATTTGCATTACTTCAAAAACAAGGAAAGGAAAACAAAAGATAAATGAGTGTTATTATACACAGCATTACGTTTCCGAAGCCTTTCACAACGAACATACTGCTTGTCTTTTACAAAGTAAGAATGTGGAAACATTTAATTTTCTGTTTCTCAATACAAATAAAATTGAAATTTTATTTCCCTCGACAGCATGAAACGGTCAGAATGTGTTTCGCGATCGCTGTACGCATTCATTCAGAATACATGACGGCAAAAGGCAGAAGTTAAAACGCGGAAGCAAAGCAATAAATCTAAACAACAAGCGTTTTAATTGGTCCCTAAAAGGCGTTGTGTTGCCGACCAGACTTACTGGTTGATGCATCATTGAAATTTGGGCATTTCTCGTTATGTAGGGCGCGGGGTGTGCGGTGTGGGGGTTAGGGGCCGGGGCGGAGGGGGTGGCAAGGTCGGGTCGCTCCGTGTTAGTATGCCTGGCGCGCGAAACGCCCCAAGCATCTGGCGCGAGGGACTTTCGTTGCATCCTTGTACACGGGTAATCCGGTCTTTTATAATAGTGTACCGCTCATTCACTCGCTTTACAGATTCGGCTTTGGGTAATGGCCGTGTTCAGCCCCGGCTGCGTGAAGGCTTGCGGCTTGGAACTTTGCTCGAAATAACTAGCGCTTTGGAGTGACTATCGAGACTCGACTCTTCTTTAAGATAGTAATACGCTGTATTATACATCTTAAATTTACAGATAATAATATTAGTTGGTAAATTTATAGTGAAGGCTGGAAGACTGTACAATTGGCGACCTTACCGCATAGAGTGATTTCTTTTAGGACAGCTTGGCATGGAAAATGTGTGGAAAACAAATCTGATTACTTGATATCTCAAGTAGTTAGATATGTTTTCCATACATAATGGATGATATATGAGGTGTAACAAATGCACTTAAAAAACACACACACTTTTAAAGCTAAAAAATATAACTGAAAACCAATTATGAAATATATAGTGCAGGTATAATATATACGATACCAAAATATATATTTTTTAATCTAAATGGAGTCCGTGTCGGTCTTAAGAAAAATTATTTCTTCTATCGATTAATGGATCCAAGTATGGAATGGTAATAACTTTTATGACGGCCTCCATAAGGTGGTAGTAGGTGCAGATAATAGTGATCGTACCTCGTGGTCAAGTGGCCAAGGGTCGTGGGCTCGATTTCTAGCCAGAGAAAATATTTATATGATGATATTTGTGTTTTTTTTGTGTCTGGGTGTTAAATCAATTGTATGTTAGTAGTGTATCTGTGATTCCTCTGTTGTCTAGCGTCCGTAACACGTGTGTTTTAAGCGACTTACCACGGGGTCAGGTCAATGTATCAGACGTTGTGGGAATTAATTATTATTATCCAAGTTCAGAATTACTCCTAGCTTACGAAGTTTTTACTGAGTAAATTATGAGACGTCCTAAAGATTGTACATCGGGGTGAAGCGGCGACTCCGGTCATTAGTCTCTAGTTGTCAAGAGACAAACTTATTGCAAGTCAGCTTCCGAAGATCGATGTCTTTTGGAAAGGAATGGGGAGTGGGGATCCTGACGTTACCTTCATCCGAGACGAGTAGTTGAAAGTGTTATTTTTCCACAAATTACTTATAGAAATGCACGCAGCAACCATTTGGTAGCAGACTAGACTATGCTGATTATAGAGTAAGATCCCAGTACCGCCAGACCTACGTCATTTTAAGAAAGCTGAAATTTCGATGATTTGTAGTCTAGTATGTAGTTAGGAGAGTATGCGTACTTACTAGCTCAAAAGCGAAGCCCTTTCGCAGGTAGTGCGAACTAAAGGTGTCTCAAAACCGTACTCACCTACGTTAAAGTAGAAAGGCTCATATTTAAATATGTTTTTAACAATATTATCAAAAATAGATAAACTTTATCATCATTATATCGAAATTTCAGCTTTGCTAAAATGACGTAGGTCTGGCAGCACTGGAATTTGAGATTATTAGATACTACTTCATCATACCAGCTATTGAATTTCCACTGCTGGACATAGGCCTCTCCAAGAAAGGAGGTGTTTGCCCATAACTGCCGCGGTGGACAAGCATATTTGCAATCGCTGAGCTTTCGCGACGGGAATGCACATTATCGCCCTGTGCATTTGCCCAGTCTCGAATTGATATACCGCCATCTGTCGGTTCGGGCACTTTAGTCGCCCCTTACAACATCTGGTGCAGTGGATGGTACTGTTCACCTCTGCCGGTACTTCACGACCAGCTTATCTAATACGAATGTGTAGAGAGTGTAACTTCTTATGTAAGTACCTTTATATATGTGCAGGGCTTTGAATATTTTCGAGAGCGTATACAATTTACCGATAACTTTAGTTAGATTGTACATAATTCTTAGTAATTAGATTTAAATAACATGTACTTAAGATGTTGATATTACATTGAAACGGTGAGCTCGGTTGTTATTGAAATGCAAATTTAGAAATTAGTAGTTATAAACATTTTGGTTGTATGTGTTGATTTGTATTTTAATACCGTGTTAATAAAATTAATAAAAAATAAAAATAAATCTTTTTTCTTAATCTAATTTTTTATAATATGTGTTGTTCAGGTAGTTTTTCGACTTTCAATTACAACTTGTAACAATAAATTTTGCATCCTGTGTATATCATTTTAAAAATAATGAATAGTATTATACCTAAAAATGAAGGACTAAAAATTATAATAATTATTTAAACTATTTCCATTTTTAGTCAACATAAAACTGGTATAGTGAAAAGCTTATTTTTGATAATGTTATGTACCTTTGTCGTATTTAATTGTTTCTCTATTATTCGTATTCGGTCAAACTTATTCTTTGCTTCAACATTTCACTAGAATATATTTATAGTTATTTAGTATTTACAAGTAATAGTCGACCAACAAAATTTTGGCTTTGCGTTTTTTATAGTACTAAAATGTCAATTAAGCGTGCGGCCCATTTGAGGGGGGACGATTATCGCAGCTTATGGACGTTTACAACACAAGGCATTATTCACGCATTGGTGATTTTATATCTTGATAAGTAAAAATTTTGTACAAGTTACTTTGACAATTATATAAATTTGTAAACATTTGTATTTACAAAATGTAAAAGACGAGTTCTTAGTCTGTATTATTGCGATGAGCAACTATGGGGTCCTATAACCCTAAATTGACATGCAATTGGCCGATCGGCTGATGGCGCATTCAGTAGTATTTCTATCTTGTGCGCCAAATGGGTGGGTTCGATCCCCACCCAGGACTATTATTTGCTTGTTTGTTTGATGTGATACTCGTCAGTGTTATAGTAGTGCTTCCCTTATCTGATGGTGACCTCTTGACCCTTAGATGATGTACTTGATCCGTAATACAAGTGCTTTAAGCGACTAACCTAAGAGTCACGTCTATATAAGAAATATAGATTTCTTTTTGTTCATTTTTAATGGTACTATTTCTAATTACGCAGTTTGTTCTAATCGTGTGTTATACTATAAAAAGTCAAGATAATTCCATTCAATAATAAGTGTAATGATGAGTAAATAAATTATAATACACTGCGTTAAAAATATGTATACTCTTGAAACAAACTAGCTTAGCCTAGACCCACTTTGGGTGACAAAACAGAAAATAAATACTTTAAATATAATATTTAGTTGACACTAAAACACACTGAGAGCAAAACCGTCTAAAAAGTTGGAATAGGTAAAAGCTTTCAGTGCGCATGTAGCCCACATTAGTCAGCCCGTGGAGGGGTAATTAGGCCCACTCGACGTCACACAGCTGGGCTATAACACCCGCCTAATTAGAACATCACGCAGTCTACTTATAGGTTAAGTTGAAACTAGCAGAACTCCGCGGCTTCACTCCTACAGCTTCTTTTCTTGTTGTAATATGCAAATCAAATATGTTCATCACCATATCAGAAATCCCCCCGATTTGCCTATAATTGCCGAGCTATGCTACGGGGACGCTGCTGACCATCCCTGGTCAGTGCATTTAAGCTACACAGATATATATATTTGTAATTTTTAAACTGCTATATAAAAATAATATGTCCCGTAAGGTACCGGCAGAGTAGAATGGTACCTCCCTTTGTACCAGGTATCGTAAGAGGCGGTATATCCATTCATAACAGTGTATCTCAAATACAGAGGGTGGAGATGGGCGGCAGCATCCCCACCGCGAAAGCTGCGCTCTGCGATTGCCAACATGCTTCCCCTGGGTTGCAAATATGGGCAACATTTTCTTTTTCTTGGGGAGGCCTATGTCCAGCAGTAGACTTCCGATGGCTGTAATGATGATGATGATGATATATAAAAATTTGTTGCTGCTCTGTTTCGGATGGATATACTTTATATCTTTCGGTATCGATTCCGGGGAGGTACTGTTCTACTCTGCCAGAACCCCACGGCTTTATATTAATGACAGGTTTTTGAAATCGAGCGTGTAGTTTGAGAGTTTGTTTGTAACAATATATATATAGCATGTATATATCCCAAGTCAATCGGTAAAGATGTAGTAGTTCTGTAATGGTTAATTAATGAAATTTTTTAAACGGACATTTTTTGTAGTTTTTAAATTATATCGTGACAAATATTATCTTATAGTATAAATATATATAT
>JACJUM010003174.1:575827-591754 GCA_020976665.1 Heortia vitessoides
GTAAGGTACCGGCAGAGTAGAATAGTATCTCCCTCCTTACCATGTGTTGTAAGAGGCGACTGAGTTACCAGAACTGACATATGGCGGTATATCCATCCGAAGCAGCAGCATCTCAGTCGCGAGAGCTTCGCCTTGCAATTCATCTTCATTATCGTATTAGCCATGCTGGAAGTCTGATTCTGGACAAAGGTCTGTCCAAGGTAGGTCTTGCCTATAATGGCCCCATGTTCATTCATCATTATTGTCACAACATCACCTTAATTTACACCACATCGTCACTCACTCACACCATACATACTTCGATGTGCTCTCATTTCAACAGCATTTATTTTACTCGCGTGCTTCATCTGCCATACCCAACATTTACTACCATATGTCAATGTTTGAACCAACATACCTCTATGAACAGCCAGTCGTACCGTTTTTAATACATTTTGGCTGCCCATAAAAGCATGTACTGTACATATATATATATATATATATATATATACTAGCTGTTCCGGCGACTTTGTCCGTGTGGAATAGTGTCTGTCAGTGAAAGTCCCATCTAAGTGGTCCAGCCATTCCTGTCCAGCCTGAGATTAGCAGGAACAAACAGACAGACAGACAGACAGACAAAAATTTTAAAAATATATATTTTGGTGTATGTGCCGTACATACATTAATATGCATGTTGTAGAAAGCAATTATTTTAATATTACAAGCAGACACTCTAATTTTATTTGTTTTTATAGATCAATAATTTAACAGTTCTGCTGATTTAATTTAATAACAGACTAAAGGGTCTGTTATCTATACAAATAAATAAAATTGGAGTGTCTATTTGCTATATTTAAATAACCGGTTTCTACTACAAGCATATGATTATATATACGATACACATACAAAAATATATATATTTATATATATATATTTGCTGCGCTGTTGGCAAACGCAGAACTAAACTTTAGTGACGTGGATGCTACTGCCCATCCACGCCCTCTGTGTTTGAGCTACACTACTTCGGATGGTTACGCCGCCGAGTTCCTCCCTATTCTATTCTACTTCTAGACTGTTACCTCTCGACGTACAAGCAATGAATACAAATAGTTAAGAACCAATGTAACATTTTTTTTTGTGCGAGAGGAATCCAAGGTCAAAGATTCTCAACTGGCGTCGAAACACGATAAATATCACATAAGAAACGTATACAAAGGGAAGTTTAGGGCACAATAAACAGGCAATAACCCGATAGGTGCTACTGACCCCCCCATTAGACGGCAAATCTTCGGGAGACGTGGTCCGCATCGCAAGAGGCTATATCTCAATAACATCGACGGGAATCAAAGGGATACGAGTGGGGCGCGGGCGAGTGTGTTTGGTTCGAGTACAATTAACGAGAAACCCCGCTTGATAATCACCGTTTGTGTGAATATATTAGTATAAATTCATACATCATTTTATACATTGACCTGATTCCGTGATAAGTCACTTGTAGCACTTGTGTCCATCGGACAGACAGACATCAGATAGCAGAGGAATCAGTAATATGCACTAATACATACATTCAACACCAAGAAATAGAATACAAATATATAAATATTTGTCCTGGGTGGGGTTCGTATTCACGACCGTTGGCGCACAAGATATCATCTGCACGTCAAATACCGTACGCATAGTGTATTATTCTCTACATATTATATACAATATTCTCTACATTTGAACAAACTAATAAATAATCAAATTAACATAGAACTAATGGTCCATTAAATTCTCAAATGGAGATACACAAACGGATAATACTATAATAGACGGATAATATTATAATTTTCTTCATATTAAATTATCACACGACAATTCTAAACTTGATCTGCGCACATAATCTCTTCAAGGTAATAGCTTTTTATGTCGAAGTTATTATATACACGTGTTTTTAAAATTGAAATTTGCATACAAATAAAAATTCTATATCTACATACGCAATAGATATAGATTACTATTGTTTCTATTGTTTTATCATAGCCTACATGTATATAATGTGTTTTAAATTAAAGTAACCGGCTGAGTAAGTATTTTACTTATTCTATATACGAAATGTAAGTGTGTAGTACAAATAAAATAGGGGTCCTACCCCCCCCCCCCCAGTTGGACTAGCATTCCCGTCGCAAACTTATACTATGCGGTTACAGTAATGCAAATATTTAAAATTAAGTTCAAACTTTGATTACAATCGTACGATGAAAAATATTAACAAACAAGTTCGACTATAGCTCATTATATTTTAAAGTACCAACTTCGTTTAATTTTACTTCCTTATAATTTTGACTTTAATTTTGACGCCACTCAATAAGACCAAAACGAATATAATTACTAAATCCAATTATTTAGACGGTTATTGCCTATTTCATTTAAAATGCCGAAACACATGAAACCTTCATGCAGTAGCGTGAGCAATATTCATTTAATTTTTTCTTGTTCTGTTACTATATTGTTTATATATTGTAACAGAACAAGAAAAAAATAAATGTTTATATGTATGTATGTTTGTTTGAGGTGAATTTCACCTCAAACTTTCACCAGCATTAACATTTTTTCTACCCAAAGGTCGCCGTAGGAAAATGCATTTAGCGATAAGGCCACCTCTTGTACCTACTGTTCCATGTTTTTGTGTTGTTTTATTGGTGTACAATAAAAATTACATTATTATTTATGCATTTCTTCTCCACATATATCCTTAACTGTATCTAATTTTACATTCACTTACTATCGTTATTTTCTTAAATAAGTCACATTTTCTTTTCAGTATTAATAATTAGATGATTCATTTTTATGAAATTAAATCAAAGTAGGTTATTTACAGTTTTCATAGTATACTTTTGAAACGGCTATACAGATGTGCGACGTTACAAAAGTAAGTGGAATAGATATGTCAATTTGCTTTTATTGTAAATTGAATTCTCTATATTTTTATTATAAGTGTAGTTCAATATAAAAAAATCCGTGGAATTCCGCTGAGAGTAGACAAGAGAGTAGTTTCGACTCATCTTTAGATGTAGCGTTAACAGACTTATTAGACACCTACGCGGTTGCGTCAAGAATCATTAAGGCGTCGCTGCGCGTTACTCTCACTAGAATATGATGCACTTGCCTATTAGCACTTAAGTGAGAGGGCGCCGCGCGCTCTGGAGGGCCAACGGGGTGCGGGAGGTGATAATGTTACATGAGGAATTCATTTAAATAAATGTCACTTGTGTGAACTCAGTTTGCGTCTTACGTGAGGATTATTTAGATGTATGAATATATTAAGTAATGGTACCGACGGCGCATATGGTAGTGAGCCTATGTTGTGCACCAAGGGCCGTTCGATTTCCACCCAAGACAAATATTTATACGATGACATCTGTGTTTGTTCTGTGTCTGGGTATTAAACATATGTATTTACAGTGTATATTTGTATTTCCTCTGTTGCTTGGAGTCCGTAACATAAGTTACTTATTACGGGGTCAGGTGAATATATGAGATGTTGTAGAAATTTATTATTATTAACTTATTTACGCGGATCATGCAAAAATCCCTATTATCTGACAATATATATGATTAATGGAAAATTATTAAATATATTTTAATAATTTTCCATTAATCATAAAATTATTAAGCAAATTTACATACAACTAAATCAATATAATTATTGATCATCGTATTATACCTAAAAATTAGACAACAGAGTAATCACAAATATAATACTTCAATACCTATTTAACACCCAGACATAGAACAAACAAAAATACAGAAATGATGCTTGGCGCACAAGATAGGAACACTACTATAAGCGCTATCGAATACGTCAATATTTTCTTATATTTTGCGCGTTCACTGCTTATAACAAAACAATCAATCTTGGTTGAAACTTCAGAACGGTCATCGCAAGTTAACCGAAACTTAAAACAAAAATGTATAAAGTTAAAAATACCGCTTTCTAAAGCCGTTACAAAAGTAGTCTCGTTAACTTTTCATTGATAATAAGAGAACAAGATGTATTACTAAACAGTGTTGTTACATTAGAGAAAAATACTCGAATACAAGACACATAAATAACTAATTATTTTAGATATTTTAGAGGTTGAGATCGGCGATGTGATCTATCCCTGAAATATTTGGTTTACTGGAAGTTTATTAAATTGAATATGTTTTTGTAATCACTTGTTTTTATCATTTACCGTTTTGTAACGTTTCTAGGAGATAAATAAGTCATAAAATTAACATTTAAAACTAAGAGAAAGCTCAAAAAATGTTTGTATATGCTCTTTCAAAAGATTTCTTGCCTCTAGCATTCTAGAACATTCTCCCTATAAAACTAAATATTTTTAAATCAGGAGAATTAGAATTTGACATTGGTATAAATTTGCTTTGATCTATTGAAACATATTTTTAATCTGGAAGTGTAACCAAAGCAATGGCTCTGGAAAACTCCAGAATAAACTAGTTTTAAGTGCAGATTGAAGGGCGCGTCAGACATGCGTCCGCCATTGTCCGGGGCCATAAAAATGGTGTATTCATTGCCCGCTGCATGTCCAGCCCCCACTACACGTACAGTGAGACGTGATGTGCATAACAAACCCAATCTTTTTCCCTCTACCTATTTTTTGCTGAATCCTCCGGTAGTAATTTGGCTGATGTATGCTTGCTGTGTTTGCTCTTGATGAAAACAGTTTTAAATCAATTTAATGCACTGGCTGACCTGAAGTTATGAGGCAAATTGAAATTTCGTGTCAATTAAAGGGAATGTTGAAATTCTGTAAATACTGTCGTTTATTCTTGGAAGAATGTTCCACCAATTTAATTGTCATGCATAATTCATCAGCTATCGTTAACTGTCTGTCTATAATTAATTAGTAAAATGGTACAGTTAATTCTCTAAACGTGTTAATTGTATCAGATAAAAACACTCATAAATAATTACCTTTAAAACTTTTTATTCAATAAATAAATATACAATATGTGAGAGTTGTCCAATATATACTAGAAAATCTTTGTAGTTACATGTGCTTACATATATTTAGGATTCAATAGTTCCGGAAGAAATAACGAAATCTCGTACAGACGCTTGCTGGTCGATGCAACATACTAGTAAGCAAAAAAATAGTTTTTATAGATTTATACTTCAATAAATCTGGAAAGAAAAATAAAACGTGTTACGCAAATTAACTAATTTTAATAATTTTGGACATTAATTGATTTTGGAACCTAATATATAAAAATAAAATTTGGCAAAGTGCCGGTACCTCACGGCTAAGAAACGCTCAAATTTCAATGTGTTTGTACTTATCATCAAATGACTAAAGGCTTCTTGAGCCTCGTGATTTTCGTTCGTGTTCACTATTAGAATGATACTCACTGCACACGAAGTAAAACGCCCGCCGGTAACAAGGTTAATACTGGGAATACGCAAAATTGTGCAAGAACTGCCTCTAGGTTGGGCTAGTCTCTGAACCTAGATTACTTATAGTCTTGACAGAGAAGTTTCTTTGTAAGCTCTATCTACTCTGATCCTGTAGATCTATAAGTAATATTGATTTCACATTGCCTAGATCCTGACACATTTCTTTACGACTTCCGTATTCTTCTTTGTTTTACTTAAAATTTTCAATAAATAATGAAGTGACATTTATTGCCATCAACGTATTACTTTTATTAAAACTTGCGAACTTAATTTTAAACCAACTGTGAGTACAACAGCGACGCCGCCTGTAGGCCTCAGTTAAATTGCCAATTAAATTATACAAGATAATTAACGACGTCAATTTGCCGATCGTTAATTGAATTGATGTTCAAATGTCACTATCTATACGAGTGTCCCGGAGAATATTAATAGACTGAAAACTAGTCGCATGTTATGCAGCTATGTTGTATCTGTTGACATTATTTGGAAACTAATAGAACGTTAACGTATTTATGTGCCAAAGAAAGAATAAAAGAGTATGAATGAAGACAAAATACACAAATCGCCGCCATATTTTTTGAAGAAGAAGAAAACATCTATACAAATTAATATAAAGGAAGTGTCTGATCGTAATTTAACATTATCAGTATTTACTGAATATAAATATATAAAAATGTATACGTTACTCACATGAAAAACAATGTTTTGTGTTTCTGTCTGTGTGTTTACTTGTTTCAACTAATCTCTTGTATCTTGGTGTACCGGCAGAGTAGAAATTACGTTCCCCTGTACAAGGTGGACTAAGTAGGTAACTAAGATACCAGAATCGCCAGATGGCGGTATATCTAACCGTAACAGTGTAGCCTAAATGCACATGACGGAGGTGGGAAGCAGAATCCCCGTCGGGAAGCTATGCTTAGCAACTGCCAACACGCTTGCCTAGCGCGGCAATATAGGCAAAGCTCATCCTTTCTTGGAGAGGCCTATGTTCAGCAGTGGACTTCCCATGGCTGATATGCTGACTAGAAAAAACAACCAGTCTAAGGTTTCGTGGTTGGTATGGGAAAAATGCAGGTTTGAGTCCCGCCTATAGCCTGAGGCAAGTAATTTTTTTTTCAGTAAATACTATCTTTTATGCAGCAGTTCTATCACAAAGTAAAAAATCCAAGAATCTTGATAAACTACTCATAATAAAACACGATTAACGACTTACATTATTGTCATCGTGTCACAATCATAGGTCAATTTATTTTTATTTTTATACTCTGACATTCCTATCCACACAGTAGGTACTGATAGTAACTTGTAATGATAAATGATATAGTATCTTCATAAACATTTGCGGTAATTATAGATGAAGGTCCGATGCCCGTAATTATCCTGCGTACCCCGCGGCCGCGCGTATAGCAACGGTCGCACCCGTAAGGCTCGCGGGATCTGAGCGAGATCGACGGCGAGCGCCCGAGGCTCTAGAGGCTCGATCTAGGCTCGGGCGGTCTGAGTTAAGGGTGAATTTAAATTTTGAAATCTCCAAAAGAGGACGAACGGAGTGAGCCCGGCAGCTCTAGGGCTGCCAGTTATCGCTCCCCCACGAGCAGGGACTGCACGCATTCGCCGGCGAACGCGGTGTACTGTTCTATTATACGAATGCATGTGCATTGTGATACAGTGATCGAGTTGTGCCAGTGAGAGGGCTGGGAAGGGCTGCGATTTTCGCGGTAATCTTATCGGGTGGGAATTAATGTAGTGATCCATGTTGCTCATATGGCCTTTCGTTCTTGTATTTAATTAAATTCGCAATAAAACCTTAAGCAGGATAACAGCCTTGCCTCTGAATAAATTCAAGAAACGTTAAAAAATAAGCTTATCTCCAAAGCTTACTTTCGCGGTTAAGACTATGTTAACAATAAAACTACATGGGATTAAATTACTTTGACCTCGAGCTTTAAGCAAATGGTTTGTTACCGCCGTCGCCGGTGGGGGTTACATTAGCGCCAACTACTACATTGGTGTTGTTGGTGGAATCTTTATCACCACCACTCTTTCTTGCAGATCTTTCTGGTGGGTCGCATAATGAATCTGCTGTGAACTTATTCTTAAAATCGTCTGGTGCCGGCAGACTAGTTTAAGGTGGGCCTAATGACATTATCTATGTGTTAGATGACTTTTATTATCAGGATTGTCTTTATTATCTATTATTATGCATATGCACTTATTAGATATATTAATGTTATTATTATTATATAATTGACAATTTAAAAGTACTTGTAATGGGCAAACCTGAATAAATGACTTTGATCTTGCATCACAATGTAAAATAAAAATGGATTGTGTACAAGTAAAATTTAATTGAATTGAAAAGCAAAAATGATCTCGCTCCAGAGATACTTATAAATAATAAAAGTAACCTATGTTTCTCTTTTTAACGTCTGCTATTTGCCAGTGATAGTCGTATATAAATCGGTCTAGCTATTTCCGAGATTCATCACATTGGAAGTCCACTACTGAACATAAGCGTCCTCGAGAAATGGGAAATTTTGTCCATAATTGCTGCGATGGGCCAGCGTGTTGACAACCGCGATCGATACTTCGCAACGAGGATGCTACTACCCATCCCCACCATATGCATTTGAGCTTCACTGTATTGAATGGATATACCGCTATCTATCGGTTCTGGTATCTTAGTCGCTTCTTACGACACCTGGTGCAGGCGGGTGGTACTATTCTACTGTGTACCTCATGACTTTTAAAGCTCTAGTAATTCTCTAATCAATTTTCTATGCAGTAATCTCTAAAGTTACAGCTGAATATTTTGTAATAGAATTTAAATTTAATCCAACTCATATATCATAATATCAATTATTTTGAAGCAAATACATTTTATTTTAAAATATTCAGAATAAAAATTTTTATTCATATGGTGAAAATTTGTGTTTGATCTGTGTCTAGATGTAATATATATTAAATCACTAAAATTGTGATTCCTCTGTTGTTTGATGTAAGTAACACACTTGTGTTACATCTTTAAGTGTTTACTTAATGCCACTTATCTCGAAGTCAGGTCAATGTATTATATTTTGTGAAAATTCATTTATTATCTATGTAAATAAAATGTATTGTCAAAATACGCGCATAACTCTAAAATGACTGTACACAATTTGATAATTCCTGTTTTGTGGTGTTTGTAATTCTGAGAAATAGGTTTGTATGGAATCAACGCGATCGGGAAATGTGCATAAAATACGGTATACGTAATAGCAAAACCAATAAAAGGAGCTCATGTTTCACTAATAAAATGGCATGCAAATAATTACGTTACAAAAAATTCAAATTGAAGTAATAATTATATTATACTAAGCAAGTATAGTTCATTTGGGATCTTGTTATATACTGTCGCACGTTCCAATCGTATGCGCATAATGCAAACACGTTACTGTGTTACGGTTTAAAAGGCGAAAGAGACAGTGAAATTACTGGGTAATATGACATAATACCTTCAAGTGACAAGGTTGGCAACGCGCTCATAATATCCTTACGTATTACGAGCGTCTATAGACTGTAGTGACGTTTACTGTTACACTTGTTTGTCGTCCTGGTCTAATAAAAAACAATAAAAAGTTAATAAAGGGTGTGTCTACCAATCTGAGAGGTACCGGCAGAGTAGAATAGTGCCTCCCTCTGTAGCAAGTGTCGTAAGAGACGACTAAGATGCCAGAACCAACAGATAGTATATCTATCCGAAACAGTGCAGCTCAAATGTAGACGGTAGAAATGAGGAGCAAAATCCCTGTTGCCAAAGCTTCGATCTGTTATTGCCAACACGCTTGCCCAGCGCGATAGTTATGGGCATAATTCCCTTATTTTTGGGAAGGCCTATGGCCAGCAGTGCACGTACAATAGCTGTATTGATGATGAAAGGAAGACCCAAGAAAGAGATTGTCATTTTTTAATTGTCGGGATCAACGGAAAAATATTGCTACATGCTCGGACGAAGTCAAGTCGGGCCGCTAGTTATATTCGTGTCTATTTATTTAGAGACTAATGTCTAACTTATTGGTAGACTTTTAATGATGTTAGCCTCACACCATGCATCAAAAACTCTCATGAAACGTGCGAGCATGTTGCGGGAGTGACTAATATCGGTCGGCGGCCGGCAGCTGCCGCAGGGCTCGCCGGCCCACTTGCGTTTAGTGGCCAGCCAAAAATAGGCTAATATTTTAAGAGTCGTCTAATGTGCGATAACGTTTTCTATAAAGGTCACAATCGTTTGACATGTTTGTCTTACTGACAGTGATTTTCGAATCGTCAATAATAATAAATTAGTCAAATTTATTTTAGAAGTATGTAAAACTAAAATCTATTATATGTATTCATAATTTTGATGACCCTAATGACCACAAGGGTCACCTAACATATAAATTAGACCTACCTTATACTAGTTTGCCGTCAATAGGCAAGTCCATTACACAGGTCAATAGAAAGGAACCTACATAAATGGGGATAAAAGTTGCATCAATACTAAATTGTCAGTGTTAATGAATAACCAACCGGCGTTGGCGCTAAAAATCTATTGTCCTAAAGCTAGGTTAGAGCAATCCAATCCTAGGCAGATTTATAACTAATATGATCTTTAACAATAATGCTTTAGAAATAAGCTTTATGTAATTTACGTAATTTTTTAATACATTTTTGGGTAAGCCTAATTAGTTAATTCTGGAACAGACAGGTGGTCTAACAATCCGAAGGGTATCTCAAACTCATCGAGGTAGGAATAAGCCGCAGTCTCCGATAAAATCGTTTTCGTAGGAATGCTTATGTCCAACAGTAACGTTCCGCGGGTGATATGAGTATCATCATCATCACACCAGCCGTAGGAAGTCCACTGCTGGACATAGGCCTCTCCAAAAGAAAGAGGGAATTTACCTAATGGGGAATGAGGGAATTGCAATACTGGGCAAATGTGTTGGCAATCGCCGAGTGCAGTTTTCGCAACGGAAATGCTGCTGCCTACTCCCAAACTGTGCATTTAACTTACACTGTATCGGATGGATATACCGCCATCTGTCGGTTCCGGTACCTTAGTGACCTCTTACGGCACCCGATCCAGAGGGAACTAATATTCTACTCCGCCAGTGCTCCATGGCAATATGTATACGAGTATATTGATGATGTTATTGGCAACAAAACCAATATACCTATCGTTACCTTTAAATTAGACACAACTTAGGTTTAGTTTTAGTACGTTCTTGAAGAAGGATTAACACTAGATTTTTCAGGAGAAGAACATCACTGTTATTTATACCAATTTTATCGTCATGAAGGCAGCCATAGAAAAGGATAGCTATGCCCATACTTGCCAACTGACGTAGATGCGATCGCAGAGCGTAGTTCGCAACACGAATAATGCTGCCCATCACCGCTCTGTTTCTTTTGAACTTTGGAGTGGATCTGTGTGAGTACCTCAGTTGTCGCATACGACTCTTGTTACAAAGGGAGATAATTTTCACATCTTCATTTTTTTATTGTAGTTAACTCATTTTGTATTTTAAAGCATTCTTTATTATTATTTTCTTTATTACATTTTATTAATATTAACACTTCAAAATAATGTTTAAGGTTTTGTATAATCTTAAGTAAACCTTAAATACAGCATCGCACTAGTTGTTTATATAGGCACGGTAGTATTTTGCGTCATAATTTTGAAATCAATATTGTGAATATTATGAAGGTTTCATATTTAAAGCATCTTATATGAAATAAACCAAACAAAAGTCCATTTAAATAATCTAATAACACGTTAATGTAAACTTAGAGTGATTAAAGAGTCTCTGGGTATTCCTACAAAGTAACCAGCAATACTCAAACAGAAAATTCGGCGTTGACTTGCGGGCAGGACCCGACGTCTTCGCGATTTATTTAAGTCCAAGGAACATTTTTATCACATCGAAGCCCCTTCATAAAAATGACAAACACTCTTATAATTCTAATGGATTCTTTAATTCCTCTTTGTTATCCTCAAATTTATTGCATTGTTTTTATCAATGCAAGCACAGTAGAATCCTATAGGTGTTGCAGAAAGCGTCTAAGGCAATTTTGGAAGAACATAGTTTGAAACCATGAGGTACCGACAGAGCAGAATAGTACCTCTTCTTGTACCAGGTATCGTAAGAGGCGACTAAGGTACCGGACCCGACAAATGGCGCTATATCCACCCAGAACAGTGCAGCTCAAATGCACAGGGTGGGGTGGGCAGCTGCTTTTCTGTCGTAAAAGCTGCGCTCTGCGTAGCCAACAAGCTTGCCCAGCGCGGCAGTTATGGGCAGAATTCCCCTTCCTTAAGATGATGATAGTTTTAAACCTAAAGAAAAATATAGGTTAGTTTGTATAAAAATGTAAAAAAGTTTAGTATGTAATTGGTATAGCTGATCTTAGGTGCAGGGACGAATACCACCAATTCGTGGAAAAAAACGCGCAAAAAAATAGTATGACAAAAAAATTATTATCTACCTTATATATCTATTATTAATTACATTATATACTTTTCACCATAGGATGCCATCACAATAAAATAGTACCTTTCCTGAACCAAGTGTGCGAAAGAAATACGAGAACCGACTGATAGCGGTATATCTATCTACCACAAACGTCGTAGCTCAAATGCAATAAGGTGGAGCATAGGGAATAGTTTATTGTGCGATTTCCACAAGACCTGCTTAGCACCGCAATTATGGGTAGAATTCACCGTTCCGTGCAGCCGATGATGACAGATTGTACATGAGACTCTAATTCTAGTTTATAATGGAGAAATGGAGTCGCAAAATCAAGTTTTTATCAAAGTATTTAAATGGAAAGTTTTCTAAAAATATCGGCAAGGAGCACTTGTGCGTACTCCGCTAGTTCGCAGTTGGCGTGGCGCGGCAGCGCTCGGAGTCTTGCGAACTTGTTACGCAACCAACTTGCTCGGGCCTTAGATATTTTTGCTGCGAGAAAAGGAACTGTAGTTAGTTAACAAGCATTTCTTTTCGAATCTTTAAATGAAAGAGCTAAAGTTTAGTTCTAACTGTATGCTGAGGAGCGGTATTATATGTCGCATATTTCATGGGTGAAGGTATTGAGTAGTATTATATATATATATGTTATAGTAGAAGTTCCTTCGTTTGTACCAGCCTTCGAAAATAGCAACTGTGGTACTGAAGCCACGTGGCGGTATATTACAGCAAAAATAGTGTTGCCCATAAACAAGAGGGCGAGGATGGGTAGAAATACCCTTAGCGTGAAGCTACTCCCTACGATTGATACCACAATTGCCCAACGCGGTGTAATACGCCCTGATGATAAATCCAATCGAGATCTTCGAACCTTGGGAGTCGTATGCCCAGCAGTGTCTTACAGCTAATGTCTTGAAAATGACGATGTATATAGAATATGAAAGAATAACTTAAGCCTGACTAATAACTATATCAGCTTGAAAACCAAATCTCTATATAACAAAGTTAGCAAGCAATGAAAGGTCTACCATAGAAAAAACATTTGCGTTAGGTGAAGTCACCAACGAGTGACAAGTCATATGTGACTTAAATTGAATGTCTACTATCAGGAAAACTTTGGTTTTGTAATGCAAGTACTATTAGTATTGCGGTACCCAAGCAGACGGTCTTGTAAAAGGTTTAGCACAGATTTTTTGATGCTTCCTTTTTTTTAGAGATTAATTTTAAAACTGAGGTATACTTTATTATATTGGCTTTATGCTGGTGGGTATCCCGTAAATTTGTGAGGTTAGCTCGATAAGTCTAATATTTGACATGCAATATTCAATATCATGTATCACATTTAATATTTCCCCAGAAGAGAAATTTGTAATGACTAAAGTTCATAAATATTATCAGATTTTTGTTACTACAGAAAATTATACCTTAACTAATGTTTACATGAGGTAGATCTCATATAAGGTCGCCTGCATTGATCCCTCACTAACCTA
This sequence comes from Heortia vitessoides, assembly GCA_020976665.1. Classification (NCBI taxonomy): domain Eukaryota; kingdom Metazoa; phylum Arthropoda; class Insecta; order Lepidoptera; family Crambidae; genus Heortia; species Heortia vitessoides. The sequence goes on from JACJUM010003174.1 coordinate 589,225, forward strand.
TTTCTACCGCCAAATAACAGTGCTGTGTTTCGGTTAAAGGGTAAGAGCTAATTAAATTATTGGGCAATGTGATATAATATCTTGAAGTCATAAGGTTGGCGACGCACTAGTGATATGTTTGACACAATTTAAGTGTGTATAGTTTGCGAAGACTCATATTATATCACGAATTGTTGGTTGTTTGTCGACTAAGTTATTTAAAAAGTGTATAAATCATTCGTTGAAATATTTCTCAGTATTGAAGTATATGAAACTAATATATCTGAAAATTGTATATACCAAATGTATGTGGGTAAATAAAAAAGAGCAAAAATAACTAGAAAATAGTTCAGTGAATTTTAAGATTTCAAAGACATATAAGGTAAAAATGGAATAGTTACATCGTGTCAAATATAATAAATTATAGTTAGTAGCCCTCATAGTTTTTTGCAAATTGAACATTGTATTTGTTACAGAAATCAACTTTCAAGACGTATGTGCGTTTCATTGAATAACAAAAAAGCCAGTTAAATGTTAGTTTTACTCGTTTTATACATTTAATTTCAGTGATGGAACAGGATGTTAACGGTTTTTACATTACCCTTGCATGTGCTATTATTACCTTGTGCTATTTGTCTATGAAAAATAGACTGTAGGTTTTTAATGTCCCTACAAAATATCCGAAACTCAGGCTCAAGTTTCGTTGATTTAAACACCTGGTTTTTTCGTAGACCGCAGTCATTAGAATTAGATATTAATTTCAACTTTTTACTTCCATGTGTTCCGTAGAATAACACCTTGTCAGATAGATGAACAGACGGACAAATAAATGTAACATGGTATTCTAATGATTGCAGTGATAACACTATATAGAAATGCATTTTTAAATAAACATACTAAAATTCCATTTTAATTGACATGATGGTTTGTGATGTTATATTATACGAGGCCAAGGATTAGTCGCTTAACTTAGATATTTATAAAACACTGTCATTTAGTAGACCGTAAGTTCGTACCAATTAGTGTGACTACAGACTAAATCCAATTTAAAGTCGTTCGCCATTTCGCACTTGAGTCGTGTACTAAATAAATAATTGGAACTGGACGGGGAATTACTAAATTAGAATGAGACGGTGGCCAAGATGGCTTGCGGACTGGCAGTGTCTGGAATATTGTTTGTTATTATTTCATCTAACTTTGTAAAATCTTATTGTAAACAAACACACTGTGTATTTTATAGCACTAATATTTTCATATTTAATTGTTTCTCAATTTTAAAATCTTCCCTGAACTTCCATAAAAATATATAAAGTGCAACATTAGTCAAATCAGTCTTACCATTTTTGAGTTTTAGCGAGACTAACGAACAGCAATTTATTTTCATATATATAGATAGATATTCTTGTTACATATATAAAAAGTATAAATGTGAATAAAATATTTCCAGGAAATACGTGATATTTTACTCAGATTTGCAAGCATTGCTCCCGACATAACCTCCACAAGCGAACTGTTATCAAAAATCTTCTTGAAGAACGCCTCTCAATTAGCACATACTCCGAACATCTCCAATTAGAAAACATCATCTACACCGTAAAAGCCATCGTTAGCTTCGCAGTGATTTCTCACAATGAAGCGGAATTGGATACTTTTTGGCCATACATTGCTGCATACGGGCGAGACGGACAATAATTCGGAAGCTGGATTAGAGATTTTTATCAAACTTTTTGCTTAGTCTGTTATTTGGCAGCGCGTTTCCCTCCGGTTTTTAATTAGGCTTTTCGTGTCGGGCTGGCGCGTCATTATTCTGTTGTAAGTTCTGATATCATGTTCTGTACGAGTTAATCACATTTCCTTTGGGTTATGTGAATACATTATATACATGCTGCTGTGTTGAGATAGACCAGTAATCTAAAACTAATGGGTTTATTTTAATTTAGTTAGCTACTCTCTTTTTGACCTTTGGCTTAGTTTTGCGTTGAGATATTAATTTTTTTAAGGTTCTTTCGCAAGCCAATTTTGGTTGAATTTAATCATTTTGTTTCATTCAAGTACTGATAACACGTAGATAGTATAACATTTGGTTATGGTACCTCGTTAGACTTTTAACTCTACAATGTTTAATTACGAAATGTATTAATCAGTAATTTCTTTATAGCAACTCTACTTCACTTCGTATTCAAACCAGTTAGCTTTGAACGAATCTAAACTTATTTTCCTTTGAGGAACTTTTCAGTTAATAGGCAAAAGATGCTTGCCAATAAATGTTGAAAACAAAGTTACTCTAGGGGAATTTTAATTCGTTGAAAATTATCGCATATGTACTGTTCCTCAGGTATGAACGGAGCCGCAAGACGTGGCTCATTAATTAAAAGTTTCACCAGAATCGGGCGTAATCGGCAACTTCAAAGGCGCCGGGTGGCCTTTTTAATGAGAACAATCTCTTTCTACTCTTGTATTACGTTTTAATTTAGAGGTTATTTTAGTTTCTTTTTTGGTTTGGTTCTGTTTATTGGATTTGATTGTAAATTATGTTGTCTTTAACGTTAAA